>CAUYRT010039510.1:0-19209 GCA_963574885.1 Lepilemur ruficaudatus | reverse complement strand
CTGCCTCAGCCTCCTGAGTAGCTGGGACTACAGGCATGCACCACCATGCCCGGCTAATTTTTTCTATATATTTTTAGTTGGCCAATTAATTTCTTTCTATTTTTAGTAGAGACGGGGTCTCGCTCTTGCTCAGGCTGGTTTTGAACTGACCTTGAGCGATCCTCCCGCCTCGGCCTCCCAGAGTGCTAAGATTACAGGCGGGAGCCACCGCACCTGGCCTGGGCCTCAGGTTCTTTATGGCAAAAATTAGAGGGTTGCATTAAGTCAGAGTTTCCCAACTTGTGGTATGTTCACCACTAGTGATAGAGAGAGATCAACTCAGGTGGTAGATATTGGAAAAAACATAATTAACACATAGAGCCTGTGATGCTATTATTTAGGGCAACTATAGAAACACTCCAAGTAAATAACAGCACAGAATGAATCTTGATTTGGCATGCAGTGGGCAGGTGGCAAGCAGGTGATTGGCTGGACTAGCTCATCTCCAAGAACCTGTTCAGTCCTGAGAACCCCGTATTGAAGCAGGGGACAGATAGGTGGGGGCACACAAGCCCCCTCACCTACCAGAAGGGACAGATGGTCTCTGCCTTCCCATCTCGCAGGAAAGCTGAAAGCCTCAAAATAAAAGCTGATGATGGGCCTGGTGCAGTGGCTCACGCCTGTAATCCTAGCACTCTGGGAGGCCGAGGTGGGAGGATCACTTGAGACCAGGAGCTCAAGACTAGCCTGAGCAAGAGCAAGACCCCCATCTCTACAAAAAGTAGAAAAATCAGCCTGGCATCATGGTGTACACCTGTAGTCCCAGCTCTTCAGGAGAGGCTGAGGTAGGAGAGTCTTTGAGCCCAGGAGTTGGAGGTTGTTTTGAGCTATGATGACGCATTGCAACATAGTAGCCTGGGCAACAGAGCAAGAGCCTGTCTCAGAAAAAAAAAAAAAAAAAAAAAAAAGCCAATGATACACAGGAAAGTCCTGTGCAAACTGCTACGGGCCAAGCACAGGTGCCAGACTGTGTCTATAGACCAGCAGTGGTGAAGCCAGAGCAGGGCTCTTGTATGGGAGCCTTCCTGCTCCTGCTCCTTTAATGCCTGCCGTGGTCCTCCCAGAGGAGGACCAGATGCTGATGGGGACTCCGAGTGGGGCATCGAGTCTCTCTTTCCCAAAGCTTTGGCCCCCATTGGTGAATCTGCCTTCAGCTTGAGGTTTCTTATTTGTCTCTTTGATAATGGAACTTGAGGAGTTGTCAGGGAGTTTAGATTCAGGCTAATTTGGGGACTGAAAAACCAGGGCTATGGGTTCTTTTGCAACTCTGTATCTACTACTGTGAAACCTGGTCTTAAACCAGAAATGAGAAATTGGAACTAGAAGGATTATTACTGCTGCTTCCATCACTAACAGAAGTTGTGTTCCAGGATTGCTGCTGTGCAACCTAATTTGGACTAGAAACTATGGAGCCTAAATTCATGGACTTGACCTATAGCACTGCAGGCACGTCTGTACCTTTGGTTAGCACGCTGTGGGCAGCAACCTCGCAGCACATCGTACGGAGGCTGTCATCCAGAAAAGATGAGAACTTCTGGGTAAATCTCCTGTACTTTGCATTTCTGCCTCTTGCTGGTGTTCAGCATTTGCATTCTCGTACTCACTAGCTTTGCAAACGTGAGCTGTGCAAAACCGTGGTCACTGTTGTCTCTTCTCTGGCCTCTTTTCCAACCCTTTTTGAACAATGATGTGTCTCTGTTACATCCTCAATTTATTTTTCACCCCATCTAACCTCCTCTGCATTCATCAGTTGGCAGTGAATTTAGTTGTAACAGAAAAGACCAGCTATAGTTGCTACATCAAATTATTATTTCTTCTTGCCCACTTAATAAGCAGTACAGGGAGGACAGACCAGAGCTGGCCCATTTGTTCAACAGCGACTCTAGGGATTGGCATCTTTCTGCTTTTCCATCTTGCCATCCCTAGTCCATTGGCCTTCATCATACTGTCTGTCTCCTCGGGGCCACCTGATAGCTGCCATGCCTCCAGGTAGCACGACATCTGAATTCCAAATAAGAAGAAAGGGGCAGGGAAGAGGGGAGAGAAACCAGGAGAGGCAACCTTGCAAAATGCTGTAGTAACAGTTTTTTTTTAGGTGAGTAAACATTTATTAATGTATTCAACAAGCATTTTAAGCTATCTACTGTGAATGGTGTTAAGTTCTAAAGGTACAGAGATAATTATAACATCTATTTCTCAGCACATTACAGTTTGTCTAGACTTTACATCCATGATGTCATCATGAGCATTAAACTCAGTGCTCCCGCCTAAAGTACAGGGCGCACGGCCTTCTAAGGAAATGCTCTTCTTCTCCGCACCCCCGCCCCACCCAGTGGCTGTGATGAGCTTTCAAAAGAAGAGGGCAGTGGCCGCGAGGGTGTGTTGACCTTCCTGAGGGAGGTGAGTGTGGTCAGGGTCAAGGCCCGGAAAAGAGGCTGAAGCCATGGCTCACCTGCTTCCCACCTGGCTGGGGGTGTCTGTGTGTCGAGGGTGCGGGTCCCTTCTCCCATCTCTGGGACCTCCTTTCTCTCATGTGATCTGTTTTCATTCTGCCCTTTCTTTTCTGTTCTGCTAGAGGAACTGAAAAGAAAAATGGGCCCAGACGCCAAAACTGCTGAACAAAAGGGTTCTTCAAAGGAAAGCTGAGGAACTGGTTCAGACAGAATAGAGCAGGGGGACATCAGTGTCACCTGGAGGACTACTTCAAATACAGCTTTCTGGCGCCCACCCCAGAGTTTCTGATTTAGTCCATCAGGGGTAGGGTTGGAGCATTTGCATTTCTGATGAGTTCCCAGGCCGTGATGGTGATCCCAGACCACCCTTTGAGAACCGCTGTATTTGGCCAACATCCTTTCCCTTTACACGTCCATGTAATCAAGGGCAGAGTAGGATGGCCAAACACTTTCCTTGGAATTGCCTGGGTAGCTGTCCACATCTTCACCTCTCTTTAGGTACCTAGGCCTAACCTTGTGGCCCTTGGAATCCCATATGTGCTCATCACCCCCCTGGTTTCCACTGTTGTAACTTGCTTGTCACCTGCGCCCCACAAAGAAGCCTGAGGACAATGGAAGGTTAGCGTTTTGTGGGGATATTAGGAGAAACCAGGACAGGCAGCCCCAGGTTAGCTGGCGTCCGACTGATCTTGTCCGGGTGAGCCCCTGGAGGGTCCAGCTCCTAAAAGTGACTCTTCTGTGCCCTGACAAGACATCTTAGAAGCCGGCAGAAGAGGGCTGAAGGCCCATGAAGAACAGATACGACTCAGGAGAAGAAACAGGTGTGACCTTTTTGGCAGCATCAGTGGCAGCAGCAGCGGCTGTGGCACCCCAGGACTCACTGCCACACCGGAAGCAAAAGACTGTTCTCCAGTGTGTCCACGTGTAGCCCTGATGGGCCAGAGCGACCCTGCTCAATTACAGTCTTAATCTCTAGGCGATGTTGTCGTGTGGCAGGGTTTCCGTATCTAACGCCATGTCAAGCGCGACAATAACAGCATAGCATTAACCCCTTGCTAGCGCATTCTCTCATCTTCAGGGGGCCCCTGGTGGCCCGCGATGGTTACCACTCTGAGCAGAGCCTTGTGACGGAGCTGTAGCTCTCAGGCAGGAGAACACAGCCCCAACTCAGGGTCCTTCCACGTGGCTCCCACCTGGGCTGCTGGGGGCCCTCACAGCAGGCACAGGCCTCTCCTAGATCCCTTTGCAGACCGCACAAGAAATGCACGGTGGTGGAAGGGAGGGCCGAGGTCTCTTTTAGCTTCTTTGGAGTGGAGTCTGCTGTCTTTTCCTACAGCCCGTTCACTTCACAGTTTGGTCTTAATGTCTGCACTTCCTCGTCATAGGTTCCTGGTCTCTGCCTGACCGGCTTGGTGTCCAGTCTCTTGGATAAAGGGCATCCTTGGCACTGACAGCGTCAGAGGGGAGGGCGTGTGGGTACCAGCATCCGGAGCAGCCCTTTTGGTGACATCAAGGAGACACTGGGTTAAGCCAGTGAGGATGCACGCAAATTTGTTTTGCATTTTCCTCACTTTTTCACCCGTTGGCTTCCCTACCAATTGACTTGAGTTGGTGTCTGGAACCCGGAGAAATCAGCTGTGTGGGAGGCTTTGCCTTTTTGCTTCCACATGTTTTGTACCTACTCTGTGGTCCAGAGGGAGGGCTTCTGAGGCCTCTTTCTTGCATGCAGTCTTCCCAACAATTTGTTCTTCTGACAGACGCTCCTCCCTCCGTTGTCTCACCTTTCTCGTGGCAGCACGTGCACTGAGCGTGTATATGCTTTTGTGGTGGTTGATGAAGAGCAATAGTCGGTATTTGAAATACTCTTTTGACCTCGATACTCCGACTCGCAGCTAATTTTATTGTGTAAGCAGAAGTGAAAAATAATCCATGTCTAAAATCTGTGTTGTCTGTGATACTTGGCACAGGGTCATCTTTATAAGTTAAATGTGGCGCAGGGCAGTGTGAATGAGACATTGTGTGGATTCTGGTGAGTAGATGCTGTTTTCAGATATGTTATATAATTACTTCTGGCCTTCATCAGACTCAGTCACTTTCTTCTTTGTGAGTCGTTTGCCAAAAGCTTATGGTGTGCCGTGTCCCAGTGGCATAAGGAGGTGAGGAAGACACATTCCTCGCCCTCAAGAGCTCAGGAAAGGGACTCAGAGGTAAACAGTCACTTCAGCATGATAATCGCTACAGGGGAGGTTGGGACCAATGTGGAGAGATTGCTTCTCTCTCTTTCTTGGAGGATAGGGGGCTTTGGGGAGAGGGTGTCGAGAGGGTCGATGTGGCCCAGGCTGGAGAACCCTTTGTTGCGGGGCTGTCCTGTGCACCGTAGGATGTCTGGCAGCAAGCCTGGCCTCTGTGCATGAGATGCCAGTGATACATCCCTCCCTCCTCTAGGTTATGTCCATAAAAATGTCTCCAGATGTTGGCAAATGTGCCCCAGGAGACAAAAACAGGCACTTGTTGAGAACCACTGAATCACCAGGGGAAGGAGAGGGAACCGCATCAGGCTCAGGCATGGGAGTGGGATGGAGCATGGCCCATTCTGACACCCTCAGGTGGTTCAAAACTGGGTGTGGGTGGAACTTGGTATACCTGGAGGTTGCAAAGTGGATGGGCCTGACCTTGAACGTCTCATAGGCAGAGCCCAGAGTAACCACTCGGTGCAGGGGCAGCAACGGGGAACAGCACTGTCAAATCAACCAGGGCTGTTCTTGGATGGCCGTCTGTGGGTGTCATTAACAATATGCACCATCTGGCAGCTTCCTATTTTAACTAATCAGTCTTTCTAAGCACATGCTAAACTTTTAAAATCATTATTTTAAAATGCTGCACACACTAAACCCAGGTACCTTGGGGCTGAGCCCAGGTCTCTGCTGCGGCCATGCTTTGGAGAGAGGGTTTCATGTGCATTCACCAGTGAAGAACTTTTAGCAAGACTGCCCTGCTATGAAAAATCAGAGAGCACCAAGACTCGAGTCTGGGAGACTAGGTAGAAGGCAACAGAAATAACGGGGCCCTAAGACGAAGACAGAGTGTGCCCAGGTGGAGAGCAAGGGCTGGCTCGCAGTCTGTAGGAGGTATGAGTGCCTGGGCTTGGACGTGGGGCCGGGGGGGAGGAGTAGTCCAGGGTGAGTCCCAGCTGTCTGGGTGGGCATGGCCCTTTGGTAGGTGCACAGAAGTAGGAGATAAGGGAAGAGCCAAAGCAGGTACAGGGGGAGAAAAGAGATGGCAAGTTAGAGTCAGCAGCTGGGATGCAGAGAAAGCACCTCACAGACCACTGGAGTCTGGAGTTGAGGAGAAAGGGCCAGATGGGAGATAAAGATTTGTGAGTCATTGAATTGAGGTGGTAGTTGAAGCTGTGGGTGAGATTGCCCAGGGGGAGTGTGTAGAAAGAGAAAGAATAAAGAGGGTAGGATGGAGTCCTGAGAAGCAACAGCTGTTTTCCATTCCAAAGTCCTTTGTCTCATGATCTCTTTCCAAACCCACAGCCCACAAAGATTGCCCTGTCTTCTGTGCACCATCTCCTTTTAAAAATCTCAGCGGCTCGAGTTCCACCTAAGCAATGACCATACTGGAGATGCCTTGGATTCAAAAACTCTGCATTTCTGTTGTCTTTTCTGTGTTTGCTCTCGTCCTCCCAACTCCACTGCAGGCTCGGGAAGGCTTGGGCTTCATTTGTGCAACCCATCTCCACTTAGTCTAAATTAGTTGATGCTAGTCACAATCCCCCTCTGAGTGTGCTGATGGTCCGTGCTGTGGGATTGATTCTTAAAGATTCTGGGTGCGGTTGAAACTTTAGGCTAGACGAAAAAGTTCAGGTCCCCTTGAAAGAGTCCTCCACATCCTCCCTGCTAGCAGCTGGGGCTCGGGGTGACTCAATAAATCAGTGGAGTCACCCTGGATCTGCTTGGTGGGTCCCAAACCCTGAATCCATGAGCAGTCTGAAAACAGAAAAACCGCCTGGGAAGACCATGTTTTGCTTTACTAAAACAATATGCTAGAACACTTGAAAAAGTGGGATGGAAAAGAAAGCACCAGGCTTATTGTTTATTTTGAAAAAAATATTCAAATTCTGTTAATCCAGTTGCAATTGGTGATCACTACCTGAAAGACTGGTTAGAGGCCTTCATTAGCGAGGCCGCTGGAAGGACAGCTCAGAGGTATTGTCAAATGTTTTCTCTCCTGCTGGGGTTATCTGCCAGGAAAGGTGCAGCTTATCTGCCGGGATGTTTTCACCAGGCTGCCTCTGAACTTTAACCCACTGTCGAAACCAGCGTCAGGCGAGGGAGCGGCAGGATCTGGGCCCCCAGCACAGCTCACCCAAATCGCAGGCCTATGTCAGCCGCATGTTCTGACCCTCACCTGGGGCACAGGCTTGCAGGGACACTGGCGGCCAGCGGGATGGGTCAGTTCTGGTGCAGGAATCAGGGCGTGACTGGCAATGGGAAATGGTGGCTCCAGGGAGAAGCCAATGTGGTCCAGAGAGAGCTAGGCTTCTCCACTTACGGCTTTCCTCTGCTCTGGGGGATGTGTAGCTGCCATCTGGGGCAGAAAGTGGATTGGGCAGTTGTACCGTTTCCTTCCCCGCCCGTCTGTGTGTTCCGAGTTTGTACTCTGCAGTGTCTGCCCGGAGTGCCAGGCCCTGGCTGCTTTTCCTTCCTGCCCAAGTGGCTGGTTTAATAATGGTGTGAATCAGAGGGGCGATTAGCCAGCGCCCACAGCACGGAGCACCCAGGCATGTTGCAGCAGAGCAGAAGCTACAGCGTTCCAGCTCCTGAAAGCCAGGGCTTTATTTCAGGGCTGTGGCCGAGGGCTGGGTTTACCGTGGCTGTGCCTGCAGCCCTGCCTCTTCCCCGTGGGGGTTCTCCCCTGCCTCCTGCACTCCCCGCGCCCTAACTCCCGCTCCATTCCACCTCCAACCTCTGCTACCCTTAGTGCAGGATGGAGAGTGGCTTTCTTTGAACTTGCAAAGGTTTGTAACACTCCTGGCAGGGTCAGGCCGAGAGGATGGCTGCACCCATGCCAACATACCCAAGCCTGTCTCAGCATTGCCCTGTCTTTTCGGTTTAGAGGCATCACAAGAAGCAGGGCAAACTTCCATTCAGGATAATATAACTTAAAATCTGTTGGTCCTACTCTTCCTCCTCTTTGTAATTGCCCATTTCTACCATTCCAATTGCACATCTTTAGTTTTGGTGGGAGGCACATGGGGCAGGCAGAAAGGCACATGGGGCCCAGCTTCCTCATCCTCGCCTGGAGATCCTGGACCGTGCTCTGGGTGGGTGGAAGCCTCTGGCTGGAGGGTGGGGACGGGGTGGAGACGCAGAGCGACCTGGGGCCTCTGCAGTCCGCAGGGGCTTGTTGGAACGTCTGAGGCTCAGCAGGCGTGCAGGGTGCAAGGAGCTCCTCCTTGCTGTGCCAGTGTAAGCCCTCATGCCACAGCACCCTGACTTCCGGTGCGTGTTAGTTGGTGTGAGCGGGCGAAAGTGGGTCAGGCCTTTGGACACGTACAAGGCAGAGGGAGCAGTGGGGAGTCCATCAAGGGAAGCTTTTTGTGAAACTGCTTGGAATTCCTTCTCCTTCCATTGCCGAGGGACCCTCCGCCCTGTCTCCTCCAACAGAGAAACTGAGAACAGCAGTTTCCCCTCCCTTGCCCGAAAGAAGGCCCCCCCGCCCCCCCGCTGCTCCCCTTAGCTCAAGAGGGCCCAGGAGGCTGCCACGTAGGCCGTGAGTCAGCATCCCACCTTCCGCAGGGGCCCTGGCACAGCTGCCCAGCGCCCCGGGTTAATATTAACCATCCTAGGCAGGCCCAGGGCAAATCCAGTGAGAGAGGTGTGGCGGCTGCAGGGCAGGGCGGGAAGCGGAGAAGCTGGAAGCCTGGCTCCTTCCTTTCTGAAACTCCATGTTCTCTTTCCCTACCACCCAGGTATCTGGGTGAAATACTGCAGCCGGCTTGGCCCAGGTAGGAGAGAGGCCAGAGGTTAAGAAGGGCTTTGGGGTCAGAGCCAGTTAGGGGTCAAGGTTCATGGCAAGACCTTGGAAGTGTTATTCTCTGAGCCCTAGTGTCCTCATCTGAGGAAAACAGACTCCACGGTGCGAACATTTTGGCTCATTGAGAGGTTACTCGAGATGCAGTGAGCACGACGTGGAGTAGGAGGACTCTGTTCTCTTTGTTTTTATGAATGGTTATGTCTCTGCCCCTTCAGCTAATAAAGGAAGAACTTGTCAAACAATTCTGCAGTGAAACCTGGAGATGGGATTTTATGTAGCGCGTAATGACAACAGGTTTCTTCTTCTCTTGGCGTGGCAGGTAGGGGAGAAGGGCAAGTGGCTTCGTGCCCAGAGGTAGGGAGGACTCCCTGTGCAGCAGAGAGAGTTGATTCACCTGTACAGGGCATCTCCTTGGTGAGCCTGACGCCATTCAGAGGCCCAGGGTGTCTCAGTTATGGAATGACATCGGGCCTCTGAGAGCAGGACAGGGGATCTCAGCACGGCTGAGAGGGAGCACTCCAGCCTTGGGGATCTGGACCACAGGGACACAAAGTCAGGCTGTGCTTGGCTGCATCTCCTGTCCTTGGAGCCTTATCACCCACTGACAGATAACCAGTCTCGGCCAGATGACTCACAGGGGTGGTTTAACTTCTTCTGGGATTGTTCAGGGCCAGCTCTTTGGAAATTGGGGAAAACAAGCAAATATAGGAAGATTTGTTTGTTTACTTGACAATTATTTACTGTGCACCTATTACGTGATGACCGCTTTCTAAGCCCTCAGAAGGTGCAGAGCCCTGAGCCACATGGACAAGGTCCCAGTTTCTTTCTTTCTTTTTTATTTCTCTCTTCCCCACCCCAAGGTGCCAGTTTCCATGCAGCTTAAATCCACCAGGAAGGGAGGACAAGGAAAAAACAAGACTTTTAAATAAAAAGACAAAACAACTCAGCTTGCAGTAAGTGCTGTGAGGGTAAGGAACTGGACAGTGGCTCTCAAATTTGAGTGTGCAGCAAAGCACCTGGGGGGCTTTGTAAAACACCCGGGGCTGGGCCCCAGCCCAGAGCTTCTTATTCAGTGTGACCAGGTTGGGGCCAGACAATGTGCATTTCTAACAAGGTCTCAGGTGATGCTATGCTGCTGGTCCCCGGACCAACTTTGAGAACCACAGACTAGGATAATGGTATTGAAGGATAAAGGGGACTAGTTTAGAAACAGCTCAGGAAGATACATTCAAGGGCCTGCGGACTGTGCTCCTTTATGGCTGATCGGAGGTGGAAGGATGGAGGCTGCGTGGTTTTGGTAGTTCTTTTGTGAAAAGGATGGCTGCAAAGGAAAGGAAACCATCTCTCTCACTTCTCACTCTGCGTTTGTTGCTAATCAGATTCGATTCTGGAATCCGATTGCCCTGGGGAGCCTTAAGACAGCAGACGTGATGCTTCTTTGTGGTCCAGAGTATTCTCATCTATTTGTTTGTTCCCATGAAGCAGGAGTTTAAAGGCCAGATCTGAGTCTAAACATTTTGGGAACATCACTCCTAGCACAGAGAAGGACGTTCTTGTTCTAGTAACCAGCTTCAGGGCTCACTGGGTGCCTTCTCAGCAGTTGCCCATTGGGTAGCTGTGTTTTTGTAAAAATCTATCTGTATATGAAATAAAGGTAAAAAAAAATCATGAATTAATAGATTACAGTTAATCTAAAAGCAAAGGGTATAACTTCTTCATCTTCCTATCCTCAGTGTGTAGTAGCAGGCCTGCCACCATGGTGAGCCATAAACGCCTGCTGATTTCCAATATTCACAGCCAGCCACTGTCCTAGGGCTAGAGCTACAAAGGCAAAGAAGACCCAGCACCTGCCCTCGTGGGGTTTCTGGTCTAAATGGGGGTTGCAGGCAGGTTGGCAGGGAAGTGCACGTGGAGTGTCGTTTAAGCTCTATGATGGGGGAAGTACGGGGTGATGTGGAAACACAACTGAGAGAGGCCAGGAGGGCTTCCTGGGAGAAGACACCTGTAAGATTGGGACAGGGGGTAGGTAAGCAGCGGTATGGACAAGGGAACCAAGCAGAGAGTTTTCTGGATAGAGACACGGCATATGCAGTGGCCCAGAGGTGAGGGAGCAGGGAATGTTCCCCGACTGCTATCAGTTCTAGACGACTGGGGCCAAGAACCCAACACTAGATCCTGAAAGGCCTCACGGAGAAGAACGAGCTGCTGACTTTCAGGGATATTGAGAAAATGCCTTAGGGATTTCTTTGGTTGGTTGCTGTTTACACTGAGTGTAAAGGTTGTGACCTATGCCCAGAGTGGGGATTAACTAACATCCAGGTTGGGGAAACTTGCTCGGGTGATGATTGGACTCTGGAGTTGGCTCTGTTTGCAGGTCCTGGTTCCCAGATTTTCCCTTCCTCCCACCTGTTGAGCTGGGACACCTGGGCAAACCAGTTTGGATAGAGGAAGAGGGTTGTTGAATGCTTCACCATGAAAGTGAATTCTTGGAACCAAAGTGACAACTCTATTATTAATACAATGTGGTTTGGAGAAACATTGTGTCTAAAATGGTTGTTGAAAGGCTCAAATATAATTTTCGTGTCGATGACATTGGCCCCGAGAGGCACAGACAGTCCCTGTAGCCGGTTTGCAGGCGTGGGATGCAGGCCCCCGCTGATGGCTCTGTGACCTGGGCAGGTCAGTTGGGTTTTTGGCATCTCACTATAGTCACCAAATGGGAACAGTTTCTGCCTGTAGGAACATCCTGAGAATGTCGTGCGCAGAAATGAGATGGTGTCTGTGAAAACACGGGGTTCCTGGAGGAAATGTTCAAACATCCAGGATGTTGAGTGTTAAAGGCGGTTAGTTATTGGTGCGGCAGCGACCACAGTTGTCTGTGTGTGTGTATTTAATGATTAGCTCTGCAGCCTAGACTCCGTATCTAGTTTATTTCCATAAAAATACTTTCTGCTTGCTTTTTTAGATAGACTGTCTTCTCTTTTATTTATACAGGGAATAGTATGTTCAGAAACTTCAGGTTAATAAAACTTCCCAAATAGAATGGGCCCAACACAACTTCTTCTTTTGGTTAATTTTTAATGTGCTTGGAAAAATAGCACATTTTCAGCTAAAAAGTCTGTGCTTTGTATGAGAAGTGACTGTTGTTTCAAAATCTCTTTGAACTTCTCACCTTCCATTTAGAAATGCTTTTTCTTGTGAGGCTTGAGATTCCCTGTTGCCAGCTGATCTTCCTTCTTCGGGCAGCGCCCCCTTTGAAGAGCTCCCGTCTTCCTTCAACTTAAAGAAGACACAGTCACTTCCTCTGTCCCGATGGGCTTGTTTTCTGCTCAGACTTCTTTGTGCTACAGCTGACCTGGATTTTTGCCCCTTCCATGGTGGCTTCTTTGACCCCAAGAAATACTGAAGATCAGACTGAAGTTACCTGTAGGGGAGACACTTGGACTTTTCTGCTTGTTCGGGATGTTTCTCAGGCTGACTCACGCATGTACCTCACAGACGTGAACAAAACTCTCAACTCAGAGAGACGGGGTTTCTCTTCTTGCATGCTTGATCCCTTATGATTTCTCTATATCACCCTGAAGAGTGGCCCAAAAGGTAGAGCGATGAACTTCTACCTAAAAATGTGATCTATGTGCCCGATGCAAAAAGATGGAAGCTACCCATTCTAAGTAGTTAATGCCAAATGCAAATTATAGTTTTTACCAGAGAGAAGAATTAACTTCAACTTTTTTTTTTTTTAAATGCTGAAGTCCAATGTGCAGATTCCTAAGGGGAATCTAAATACCTTTAATTAATCTTTGGGGGAAGCACATTTAAGCCAACTATCCTGTAGAAAGACATTTAGTTCGTGTCCAATTTTAAAAAATTACACACAGTGATGCAACATATGTGGCCGTTCTGTAGGACTGGTTCACAGGTTCAGGCCAAAGGCTACTAAACGTCTACATTTTGGTAGATAATGTGAAATTGTCCCTAAAAAGTCTATTGCACTTCTGTTTCCCCAAATCCTTGCCAAGTTGACATTATCAATCTTTTAAATTTTTACCAGTTTGATAGAGAAGAAATGGAATCTCAATTTAATTTTCCTGCTTGCTAGTGAGGTTAAACATCTTTTCATATAGTTATCAGCCATTTGTGTTTCTAAATATAAGGCATATCTTTATTATTCAAATTTTAAAAATGGACTTGTTTAATCTCTAATATGCACTGCATTGCAATCATTCATTATCTTATTTTGTTTTCAACATACATCTGATTCCTATCAACTGTGCATCAGAAATGAATGATAGGCCAGGTGCGGTGGCTCACGCCTGTAATCCTAGCACTCTGGGAGGCCAAGGCAGGAGGATAGCTCAAGGTCAGGAGTTTGAAACCAGCCTGAGCAAGAGCAAGACCCTGTCTCTACTAAAAAAATAGAAAGGAATTAATTGGTCAACTAAAAATATATAGAAAAAATTAGCCGGGAATGGTGGCGCATGCCTGTAGTCTCAGCTACTCTGGAAGCTGAGGCAGGAGGATCGCTTGAGCCCAGGAGTTTGAGGTTGCTGTGAGCTAGGCTGACGCCACAGCACTCTAGCTGGGGCAACAAAGTGAGAGTCTGTTTCAAAAAAAAAGAAAAAAAAGAAATGAATGATGAAGAATGAAAGAAAAATAATGCAGTAAATTAGAGCACTTTGGACCAGAAAGAAGGCCATGGAGATAATTTTGTCCAAATGACTTATTTTATAGATGAGAAAACTAAGGTTTAGAGAGGCAAAAGCTGTCTCATAGCTGGCTACAAGCAGTTCTGAAAAGTGATTCTAGTTCAAGTATTTTTTTCCTGGCCACCGCCCCTCACAAAACAGTGTTCATGAAAAGTATCACTGGTTATTCTTTCCTGGGTACTGTGTCTTCCAGTGAATCTTCATTAATTTAACGACAGGCAAGTGCACATCTCTGTCGGGGGAGGGGGTGGGCTTTCTTAGCCACATAGGAAGGCTCTGGAGACTCACTGCCAGGCATACAGTGAAGTTTCTTAGGCATGTTAAGTGGGTGAAAATGAGTAGGTTTTGCAGGAAAAGGGGCATCATATGCTGATGACAGAAAGGGGTTTGTATTTTTAAAAAGGGGAGGGGCTGCTAGTTGACCCACTGCCCACACATGAAGCGTGTAGTGCCTGTGCATTTTGTTTTCCAATTTCTTTCAAAATCTATAGCAAAGTATCAGGAGAAATCACCTCGTTCAGAAACCCCTTCCTATAATGCTTAAAAAAAAAAAATCCTCCGCATGATCTATGGGTGTGCTTTCAGATACTTGAAGTATTTGGCTTGCAAAGAGACTGAGTGTGAACCTTCTTTTAAGGATTAAAAAAATGCATGGACAGGCCGGGCGCGGTGGCTCACGCCTGTAATCCTAGCACTTTGGGAGGCCGAGGCCGGTGGATTGCTCAAGGTCAGGAGTTCGAAACCAGCCTGAGCAAGAGCGAGACCTCGTCTCTACTAATAATAGAAAGAAATTAATTGGCTAACCAAATATATATAGAAAAAATTAGCCGGGCATGGTGGCGCATGCCTGTAGTCCCAGCTACTTGGGAGGCTGAGGCAGAAGGATCGCTTCAGCCCAGGAGTTTGAGGTTGCTGTGAGCTAGGCAGATGCCACGGCACTCACTCTAGCCCGGGCAGCAGAGTGAGACTCTGTCTCAAAAAAAAAAAAAAAAAAAAGAGCTTGGCATGGTGGCTCATGCCTGTAGTCCCAGCTGCTTGGTAGGCTAAAGCAGAAGGATCACTTGAGCCCTAGAATTTTAGGCTGCAGTGAGCTATGACCGTGCCATTGTACTCCAGCCTGGGTGACAGAGGGAGACCCTGTCTCAAAAAAAAAAAAGAGAGAGAGAGAGAGAGAATTGCTTGATATCCATTATTTCATGTGTATCAAGTATAGCAGTAAAACAAAACAACTCATGTATTTAAGTTTTTTAGGTTTTTGCTTCAGGTGGTGCTTGCCTAATATGCACATGCTGTAAAAATAGTTAACAGAGAAATAACTTGAGATAATGATCACCTTGTTTGGTGTTATATCTGCCTAAAAACAGTTTCTAAAATATATTTGGTAACTTGCAACCTTAGAATTATGCTAAGTTAGATAACAGATATTCATTAATTATCTAGATTATTTCTAGGTAAGATAAACTAAAGCTTTAATTATTAAATACAAGTTTGCTTAATAGTTATAGTTTTGACTTACTATTTTTATATGGCATAGAGAAGCTAAAGATATTTGAGTCTGTTCATAAACATGTTCTTTTTATATTGATAAACTATACTATAAAGAAACACATGTGTCCAAAAATTGTGAGATGGTGTATTCACAAAATTTGCTAATCTGCTCATTTGGAATGCTGGTATGTGAGGGACGGTTCACAACTGTCAATTCCCTAGTTTTTTCTGTAAAAGAGAGGTTACCAATGGTTAAAAATTATAATCAACATATGTAATTAAAACTGCCAGAAATAATAAAGGTGAAGGGAAACAACACTACATGAAAGAAACGGGAGGAAAGCAGGATGTGTTTTTGATAAGGAAAAGTACATAAGGTATGAAAAATATGTTTTGTTAAGGGAGAAAGAATAATTTTGTCCTGAAGTAACATAATTTGTAGTTCCAAAATGAGAAAGAGAAAAAAATACAGGATAAAAACTGAATGGATACAGAAAATTATAGAAGGTTTGCAGAAAAGGAATTTTATGTGTGATCAAACTGGCTAAGATTTTAATCGATTTGCACTTTCATATCAAAAGTCCACCAGGGCTGGCTGTGATGGCTCGCATCTATAATCCTAGCACTCTGGGAGGCCGAGGTGGGAAGATCACTTGAGCCCAGGAGTTTGAGGTTGCTGTAAGCTATGATGACACCACTGCACTCTAGCCTGGGCGAAAGAGTGAGAGACTCTGTCTCAAAAATAAATAAATAAATAAATAAAAGTACACTGTTGGTAAAGCCAGAATTTGGTTTTCTCTCTGTTAAAATGACAAAGTTTTCTTGGATTATTGGTCTGTTCTTAATAAGAGATTGTAAAAGTTTTTCTTTACCTTTTAAATAATCTGCCTAGGAAAAAAGATTTTGTGTTTTCTCACAATAATTTCCTGTGCTAATCTTTATCATGTCCTTGACTATTTAAGAGATCTAAGACTTCTCACTTTTAAAAGAACTAAGGTGTTTTGTTTTGTTTACATTTCTGACAACTTTACTTTCCCCAAATCAAATCCTCCATGAAATCTTGGTCTCAAACTGACCTTGAGATTTCCCAGACAGCCCTTGGAAAATCTCAAACCATTTGTTCTTTCACCTTGTAAAAAGAAAAATGTTGAAAATATTTCAGGGCCAGATGTGGTGGCTCATGCCTGTAATCCCAGCACTTTGGGAGGCTGAGACAGGAGGATTGCTTGAGGCGAGGAGTTTGAGACCAGCCTGGGCAACATAGTAAGACCCTACCTCTACAAAAAATAAAAAATTAGCCAGGGGTGGTGGCACACACCAGTACTTCTAGCTAGTTAGGAGGCTGAGGTGGGAGGATTTCGTGCCACCATACTCCAGCCTGGGCAAGAGAGCGATACCTTGTCTCAAAACAAAACAAAACAAAACAAAACAAAACAACTTCAATTAATTAATTAAAAAAATAAAAAGTAAATTAAATTTTTAAAACTTTGGTTTATTTGATTTGTTGAATTGCATGAAAAGGCACTGTCAAATGAGAAGGGATACTTAACCTCACCTAGGCTATATTTGTATAGGTAAATGTTATTAATATATTTCAGAAATTATATGAAGCTCATAGAAATTTGTCCATAACCTCATTGTCCATGATATGTCCTGGTATAATATTATGAGTCATAATTCTGGTTAATATTTTAAAATGTTGTATGCCACAGAAATAACTAAATTTTCTTGTCAAATGAACTTCTCATCAGATCTTTAACCACGGCCATTTTAACTTGTCATTCATAGATAAATTTTTGTTTTACTCTAATTTGTCTCTGAACGTGTTTGCAATGAGATACAGGTTAGAATGCTTCACGATGGCATTGCTTGAATAACTTTGCAACTATACCACCAGACTGAGTAAGGATTTCCAGAACTCTAGTGGAGAAGCCGATGGGTTCATAAAACTGCTAACCCAAGTTGAAGCAGAACAAGAATTAATTACTGGGACTGAATGAACTGATAAAGGATGATTATGGTTTTTGTTTAGAACAGTCCTTGTTGTTTAGTGTTCTATTTTCCAGATATAAGGAATCGCTTTCCCTTTTCTCTAATCTTTACTATACTTTTGTAAACAGAAATGAAACATTTATCCTTTCTCCCTGCCTGATCCCTCCAGAATTCAGAAAATCTTATTTGAGTGCTCTTATTTTCATGGCAATATAATTATTTGCATATGTTCAGTAAGAATCTGTTCTGCTTCTAACAGGTCATAATTGGAAACACTGGTTATGTTATATAACCAAGGCTTTGACTGCAATGCCATATTTTTAGACATGACCAGATAGTTTTAAGGAAATAAAGTTGACTTTATGGAGCCAATACTTATAAAGAAACTGGCCTGGTACCTGGCTTACAGGGTTCCTTGCCTTACAGATGAGTAAGGAAAGTCACTTCCTGGCAGGCCAAGGAACCCTGGGATATCTTGGAGTCCTCGAGAAGAGAGGAATTCACCCAAATCTCAAGAGAAGAGGAATTTGAAGTCTGGTGGTGAGTTCCTGGCTTAGCTTCCTAGCCTCAAGAGGTTTTTAAAAGTCTAATCTGGGATTCCTTATGAAAATTTCCTACAAAGCAAACTCAAAAAGGCCTGTGCAGTCAATTACCATTCTTGCTGTACTTATGTAAATAATCAGGCAAATCTAAACAAGATCAAACTTATTTTGGAAACCAGAATAACCTTACTTTGCTTATCTTTGAACAAATAAGAAGGAGGTGACTGTGGAGAGAAATTTTATGTTTCAATGGAACACTATAGCACACTCTTGTGGGTTATTACCTGTAAACTGAACTGGACCAATTCTTCTAGTTTCTTCCAATATCTGGCTATAACTCTCCAAACTAACATTTCCATTTTTCTCCCACCCTCCGGACTTGGCATCTTTGAAAACTAAACCGCCCTTTTCCTGATTCCCTACAGTAAGCTAAAGTTGGATAAGTTGATATAAACTTCAAAGAAATCAGCACAACAGATCATGTGCAGGCAACCTTCATTCCTGCTGCTGTGTGGGCCAATCAGAAGGTGCACGGGGACACCCGATGCCAGCACCAGAGATCCAAACTGCAAACAAGGAAATCTGTCAGATTTCTACTTCCATCCTCACTCCACTATCTAAAGATGCTTTGACCCCAACATCTAGAGTCTGCTTGACTGGCTACTCTCTGGACTCAGAAACTAGGTTTCCAAATATTAATCTTTATTTTTCTTTTATTTTTGTACAAATCTCACTCATTAAACACCTGTCTGCTAGAAACATCCAGGAAATATCCTCTACTACCAAGTCTCAGCAGATGGTTCAGTTGACCTGTAATGAACAAAAGGCAACCAAATGAGAAACAGACTTACATTGTTCAAAGGAAAGAATAATGTTTCTTCTTTTCTTGAACAAGAGGAAGAACTAGCAA
Source organism: Lepilemur ruficaudatus (assembly GCA_963574885.1). Classification (NCBI taxonomy): domain Eukaryota; kingdom Metazoa; phylum Chordata; class Mammalia; order Primates; family Lepilemuridae; genus Lepilemur; species Lepilemur ruficaudatus. The sequence goes on along the minus strand of CAUYRT010039510.1, from coordinate 1,037 downwards.
AGAGGCTCTCCTTGACCAAGTTTTAGTCAGGCTTTTCTGAATCTTCTTTCCAACTAGGACTCAACTTTTGGACTTCCATGTTCATCTTTGCATTGCTCAATTTTAGCAAGAATCCTGTTAAATCACTTCAGCCAGATCCCCCAACCTCAGCATTGATGCCCCTGGAGCAGGTTCCTCATCCGGCACCACCCTCCAGATGATACCTGATCCCCCTGTCCTGCCTTCAGCATGAGTCCTATTAGTTTGGTTTAGCTAGGATCCCCATTACCCCTGATGTTTCCTCTGAGTAATTTTTCATTCACTGACCCCCACCATGCTCCTTGGCTATAGATTTCTACTTGTCCATGTTGTATTTGGAATTGAGCCCACTTCTATACTGAGGTCTCATTGCCCCTACTATAAAATTTCTGAATAAAATCTGTTTTTCTAGCTTTAACTACTGTTAAAGCTCTTGCTTTCTCTGACACAGGAATGAAGGCTTGGGTCTCTCCATCAGGCAAAGAACTATGACCAGCTGAGGTGCTTGCTGAGGGCAGAAGGAATAGGTAGTGGGTAGTGGATGAAGAAATTCTGCTTTAGACTGCCACATAGAAACCTTGCCTTGGTTTTCAGTTTGCTGGTCTGCCCTGTGGATTTTAGACTCAAGAATGCCAACATCAACTCTTACCTGAATTTCTAGCCCACTGGCCTGTGCTGTGAATTTCAGACTTGCCAGCCTCCATAATTGGGTGACTTGATTTCTTAAAATCAGCCAATCAGTCAATCAATCAATCTCTCTCTCACCATATATATAATTTCCTATTGGTTCCATTTCTCTAGAGAATCCTAATACAGATTTTGGTGCCAAAAGTGGTTTTAGAGGAACAGAATTTTTTTTTTTTTGAGACAGAGTCTCACTCTGTTGCCCAGGCTAGAGTGCCGTGGTGTCAGCCTAGCTCACAGCAACCTCAAACTCCTGGGCTCAAGCAATCCTTCTGCCTCAGCCTCCCAAGTAGGTGGGACTACACACATGTGCCACCATGCCCGGCTAATTTTTT
>CAUYRT010039508.1:0-94454 GCA_963574885.1 Lepilemur ruficaudatus | reverse complement strand
TCGTTTCTTAAAATTGAGTAATATTCATTGTAAACATATACCAAATTTTAATAATCCACTCATGAATTGACGGACACTTGGGTTGTTTCCACGACCTAGCAATAGTGAATTGTGCTGCTATAAACATTCGTGTGCAGATGTCTTTATAATAGAATGTCTTATGCTCTTTTGGGTAAATGCCTAATAATGCTATTGCTGGATCAAATGGTAATTCTATTTTTAGCTCTTTGAGGAATCTCCAAATTCTTTTCCACAAAGGTGGCACCAATTTGCAGTCCCATCAGCAGTGTAAGAGTGTTCTTGTCTCTCCACATCCTCGCCAGCATTTGTTGTTTTGGGATTTTTTGATAGAGGCCAATCTCCCTGGGGTTAGGTGGTATCTAGTGGTTTTGATTTGCATTTCCCTGATGATTAGAGATTCTTAACTTTCTCCTTACCGCAGCAAAACGCCTCTCCACATTAAAACATATACAGCACTTTCAATTTAGAGCATTATTACTGATAAAACCCCCTGTATTGCAAAGAGGATGGCAGTGGGGATGATGAACAGAGAATCTTTTCTTTTGGGCCACGATAGTCACAGGGGCCTAATTACCTTCCCACTTTAAACAACTTTTTAAAAATAGGGTAAAATAAGCCTAAGAAAGAAAATGATAAGGATCAAAGAGGCAGTCAATGAAATTTTTTAAAAAGCAGAAAAATATAAAGAAAATTAATGATTTGAGAAGATTACTAAAATTGCTATACCTCTAGCTATACTGATCAGGAAAAAAAAAGAAAAATGTAGAAATGACTAATATTAGGAATGAAAGAAAGAGTGTCACTATAGATCCTATAGACATTAAAATGATAAAAAACATACTATGAACAACTTTATGCCAGTAAATTCTACACATTGTTTGAAATAGACAAATAATCTTGAAAGACACAAACTACCAAAGCTCACTCACTCACACACACACACACACACACACACACACAGATAACCGGAATATTCCCATATTTATTTTAAAAATTGGATCAATTATTAACAACCTTCCCAAACAAGAAATCGCCAAGCCCAAATAGTTTTGTAGGTGGGTTCTACCAAGAATTGAAGGAAGAAATGATATTAATCCTCCACGATCTCTTTCAAAAATAATAGTAGATGATCCACTTTCTAACTCATTCTATGAGGCAAACATCGCCTATAATACTCAAACTAGAAAAAGATATTACATGAAAAGGAAGCTATAAACAAATACTCCTCCTGAATCTACACACAAAAATTCTCAACAAAATTTTAGCAAATTAAATGTAACAATATAGAAAGAAATTAATACATCATGATTGAGGTTTGTTGCAGTTATACAAGTTTCCTTCAAGATTTGAATATTAATCAGTGGAATTTCTTATGTTAATATACTAAAAAATAAAACCTACATGATCATTTCAATGGCTACATAAAAAGGCATTTTACAGAATTCGATGTCTATTCATGATAAAAAAAAAAAAACTCCCGGCAGCCTAGAAGGAGAAAAAACTTGTTCAACCTGATAAAAAGCACCTATGAAAAACTTACAGATAACATCAAACATAATGGTGAAAATTTGAATACCTTTCCTCTATGATTGGGGGAAAAAAGCAAGAACAACTACTTGCAATGCTTTTATTCAGCATTGTACTGGAAGTCCTAGACCCTACAATAAGGCAAGAAAAATTTCCATACAAATTGTAAAAGAAGAAACAAAACTATCATTACTGGTAGATGGCATAATGACTTTGCAGAAAAGCTTAAGGAATCTCTTAAACATCTACAAAAACTAATAAGTGAGTTTATCAAGTTTGTAAGATGCATGGCAAAGACATAAAAATTGTACTTCTATAAAAATAATAAACAATCATAAAATTGAATTTAAAACAATAACTTTTACAATAGCATCAAAAATATAAAGTAATTAGGGATAAATTTGACAATGTGCAACGCCTATACACTGAAAACTATAAAACATTAATGAGAGACACAAAAGAGCAACTAAAGAAATAGAAACATAACAAATACATAAATAGAAAGACTCAGTAGTTTTAAGAGTTTAATCTTTCCTAAACTAAATTACAGATTCAATGCAATTCTAATCAATTCCAGCAGGCATTTTTTTATACATGTATATATTGTTAAGCTGATTCCAAAACCTTTAAGATAATTTGAAAGCCCTACAGTAACCAAAACAAATTTGGAATACAAGAACAAAGTTGCAGAACTCATAGAGCTTTCAAAATTTACTACAAATCTACAGTAATCAAGACAGTATGGAATTGACATAAAGTAGGGGAAACCTATCAGTGGAGCAGAATAAAGTACAGAATTAGACCTATGTATAAACACATGGTCAACTAGTTTTTGACAAAAGTGCAAAGGGAATTAAATAGGGAAAATGACAGTCTTTTCAACACATTTTTATGGCACAATTTTATAGCCATATTAAAAAAAGTCAAACTCAACCCTTATAACACACCATACACAAAAATTAACTTACTTGGAACACAGACCTAATTGCAAGAGATAAAACTATAAAATATTTGGGTAAAAATAGAGGGAAAGATCTTTGTGACCTTAAGTCAGGCAAAAGTATCTTAAATATGACTCTAAAAATATAAACTACAAAATTTTAAATTTGATAAATTTAATTTTATAAAAATTTTAAAGACTTGCTCTTCAAAGTTTACAGTTACGAAAATAAAAGTCAAACCACAGATAGGAGAAAACATTTGCATGATATATATATATGTGGAAAAGGACTTTTATCCAGAATAAAGAATTGTTACAACTCAATAATGAGAAGACAACTTAATTTTTAAAAATGGACAAATGATTTCAGCTATACATTATCAAAGAAGACATATGGATGGCATATAAGCATATGAAAAAAAATGCCTAGCATCATTAGTCATTAATGAAATGAAAAGTAAACCAAAATGAGATACAACTACACATTGACTAGAATGGCTAAGGTTAAAAAAAAAAACAAGATGGTAATTCCAAATGTTAACACAATGTGGAGAAATTAGAACTCTCATATACTACCAGTTTGAATATATAAAATGGTACTATGACTTTGGAAAATAGTTTGGCAATTTCTTAAAAAATTGAACATACTTGTACCATACAATCCAGGCATTCTATTCCTAAATATTCACCCAAGAGAAATGAAAGCATATGTCCATAAGCATAGTTGTACATAGTACATAGTCATATCTGTATCAGCTAAAAATTGGAGTCCACCTGAATATCTGTCAATAGGTTAATGTGAACAACTTGTGACAAATTCGTATAATGTAACAGTACTCAGCAATAAAAAGGAACAGACTAAACAGACTATTGGTACATAGATAAATTTCAAAATAATTATACTAAGCCCAAGAAGCCAGATAAAATTAATACATATTGTATGATTTCTATTGTATAAAATTCTGGACAATGCAAACTAATGTACAGTGATAGCAAATCACTTGGTTTCTGGAAATAATGAAAGACAGAGGGATATACAAAATGGCATGTGGAAACTTTTTGGGTAGATGGGAATCTTTTTTATCCTAGTTGCGGTATGGTTACAGGACGTATACTTATGCCAAAATCTGTGCAATTTTACACATTAAATACATGCAATTTACTGCTTATCTGTTATACTTCAGTAAAGTTGCAAACACTTTTTCAAAATAAAAAAAGAGGAAGGAAGACAAAATTTTATGGCAGAGAGCTAGACAGAATTCTCGATGAGAAAAACACATAAGACATTGAAGAATTGGTAGAAAGAGAATTCAAGAAAAAGCCATTAGACACAGGGCTTTGAATCAATAGCATTGTGTCAACCATCTTTCAAATCCTAGATTCATTCAGACTAGCTTTATAGAAGAGATAATCGGAGAAGATGCTTAAGCAGTGGTTTCAGAGTGCAGGCAACACTATGACACATGATGCTGTGCAGAGTACAAGAAGAAAGAATATTAAATCACAGGCTTTACAATGTCACCTTGTCACATGCTCTGCCTCCAAGTCGGTTTTCTTTCAGAGACATTTGGTGACAGCAGCTATTCCACAGCCCATTTCTCTATCTTGTGTTTATAATATCAGGAAATGTCTAGCCACCCATCCAGGAGCCTTGTATTCATCTTTGACTCCTATCTCCTCTCACCCCTTGTGGTGGCCATGGAAGAGACCCTTCCAGATCTCTGCTCAAAAGACAGCCGCTTCAAGGAGTGTAGTTGGCTGACAGCCTCCATCTGCGGTGCCTTTAGATCTATCACCGCATTTGAGCTGAGGCCATTTTCTTCTCTGCAGCTCCTAGTCAATGAATGGCCCTCACCATTCCTGCCCAATGTGGGATTCCTTGCCCAACATCCTTTGGATAAGATATCTCCACTAGGTTAGTCAAAATATTCTTAGAGCTTCATCCAAATCTGAGGCTCTTCCTAGCCAATCATTCTTCCTTCCAACTCCCTGTTCACAGTTATCAGACCTATGTTATGGGGTGAAGGCCTTTCATGACGCACTTACAGTCATTCTTTTCTTTATCTTTTATAGGCATTACCCCCAAAGACGCTGTCGTACTTCTGTCTTGACATCTACTTCCTAGAGGACTTGAACTGACATGCACCCTTTTCACTCCGTCCATCATCTAAGTCCCAAAGTTCTATGAGTCAATTCTCAAACTTTCTTGAAGTTGCTTTCTTCTCCAATTTCACTGCACTGCCCTAGGTCAGGCTGCTCTGCTTTTGTTGTCCAAGAACTTGCCCTAGCAATGATCAGACATGGCATTTGAATTCCAGTGCTAGTGTTACTGTAGGAACAGAGTGGTTGCCTGTGCAGTCTGGATATCTCTAAAAGAGGACTACAACATCCTCAAGAACAGAATCCACTCTGATAATTAACTGGCATCTAGTGCTCAAAGGTTACCTTATTTCTTTTCCATCTGAAATGAGAAATATTTAATCACAGTCTCTGTTCTTTACAAAGGATCGGAGATGCTAGTGAAAATCTCATTGGTAAAGTGGTGTGAGCTCCTTAAATGCTCTGATACTCTTTTACTATGGTTGATATTGCTGACCTGCCACTATTCCCATATGTCTTTTATTTTGACTCCAGATGAGGCCTGGCTGCCTTCCTCCGATGTTTAAAGCTTTCTAATCTTGTCTCTCAATATTCCCTCTCATCCAACATATGTTCCAGCCAAATGGAACCGCTTGCTTATCTCCAAGCACAGTCTTGGCTTTCTCGCTTCAGTAATTTGCCTTATTCCCTTTCCCTCTATCTGGAATCCCCTTGCCTTTCATTCCCAAAGCTGCTTGTCCAAATTATACTCATCGTTTAAAGCCTATCTGAAATATGATATCCCCTAGGAATCCTCAGAGTTACTCTCTCCCTCTGCCACCATCTTACAGTAATTTTTCTTGTGTATTTCTCGTGGTACTCGATGCTTTCCACATAGCCTGGTGCCTATTAAATACATTTCTCACACTCTCTATTAGGTTATAAGCTCCTTGCCCATCTCTCATGCCCACTCTCCCCACAGGCCTGGTAGCTAAGGGTTGCTCAATACCTCAGTTCTAAATGGGTGCATGTTTTCACAGGTGGTGATGGGTTCCTTTGTATTCCTTGAATCTTCACCGTGTGCCTCATTGAGATCCAAGGTCACAGGCTGGTGGGGCTGCTGGTGGGGTTCTAGGTAGCTTTGTGAGAAAACCAGATATTTTCCTGAGCATGGCCTATTGTGAGTCTTTCATTGGTAACACAGTTCTCTGGTCAAACTGGATAAAAGCAGAAGGTCTCCAAGGCTTCTCATGAGGCTATGGATGGCCATCATGGCTAAAATAGAGTACCTTACTTCCAGGGCCTGAGCAAGAGGTTTCAGAAGGAGTTGCTGTGACTGGGGCAGTACATCATTATCAGTAATTTCCATCTCCAAAGATCTACAGCTTCTATGTTCCCTCATTCTAATTCTCTAGTCACCATCAGGACTGATTCTTGGGCATCCACCTCTCACTCTGTAAAGTGACAGTAAAGATGTGGACAGAGTCTCCATGCATTTCTCTAAGAGCCTTGCAGTGGTTCTAACTTTGCCATGGGGTTCCCTCACTTTGCTCTGTATACCCAAAACCAAATTCCATGAGTATGTTCCCAGGTCTATAAGCATTCTGCAGTGAATATATATTGAGGTCTACTGTATGCCAAGAACAGAGCTGCACATACCGAAATAAATAAGACCCAGATCCTGAATTTACTCAGTAAGCCAAAATGGCCTTTATTTTTAGGATACAATTAAATTTTTTTCTGGTTCAAACTTTTAATGATCTCCTTGGTGGTCAATTCCCACTTTACAGTTATTCTAGAGCACTTTTTAGTGAGGCAAAACAAACTTCCTTGATTCAGATGACCAACTCTGTCCAGGGCAGCAAAGCTCCAAATCGCCACCCAGGAAAGCTTTTACAAAAGCTCTGGTATACATCATTGCAGTAATCAGATATATGATTTAAAACACACACATGTGGAAAGTTGTTCTCTCACATGGTCTTCAATGCAATGCAGACGTTCTTTGAGCTTTCCCAGGTAATAAATACCATTACCGCTGAGAACAGAAAGTTCTGGAAGACAGTTCATCAAGCCCTCAGGCAGATCATCACTTGGATGGCAGTTTTCCCAGGTGTGGATAATTAGTTCTAGCTGAAAAGGCAGAAGTGTGTCCCCCAGCAAGGAGGAACAAACCTAACATTTGTCTTAATTTCGAAAGTTTTCTAACAGTAGTGATTTTTAATAGCCAGACCAAATATCTAACAGCTGCTACCAGCCCATGTCCTGAGGCTGGGATGCAGCCCAACTATAAATTTCCTAAAAGCCTAGCAAAAAAAAAAAGTTGGATGCCACAGTCTCAAGAAAATTCTTCTCCTCCAATAACAAATTTTCCTCTAGCTTCTTAACCTCTTCCCAAGATCTCAGTCAAGATAAAAGAAACATAAAAGCATCATGTTGGATCCTATCTTACCACTGCTGAAAAACTTATCCCTGCTTGCCAGCAGAGCTGAAGCTTCATCTTGTCAAGAATTCAAATGCCCTGGGATTCTCCATTCTTCTGATCTGTCATTATGGAGACATGAGCACACTCATTTGTGAGTTGTTTCTCACTTTTGAAGAGTTTAAAAACTTAGTCTTCTTTTTTTTTGGCTATGTGTGATGAGCCCTGAAATCAGTCAAGAGATCTGCTTGTAGGACTTTGTTATACTATTAACTCACTGTTTATCCTGGAGAAAATTGTTCTCTTTGAAACTGTGTACTCACCTGAAATACAGAAATAGTAACACCCACCATGCCTACAGAATGTCTGTGGCACTCAAATGAGATAGTGCATGTGAATAAATTTGATAAAAGGAAAAAAAATCAATGTATAAATATAAAGAATGAATAGAGCTCATGGTTAATCTGCTTAACTTGGTATATTGCTTACGTAGACCACAAAGAGATAATTATTTAGTATAGCTTTGTTAAATAGCAAAAGGAAAAAGAGTAATTTTTATGGTTTAGAATCAGCAAGCTTGTAGCCTGGACCGTATATGAGTTGTAGCATACTGTCAGGTACGTGGAAGACGATACATTTTTATTGGATAAAAACCTGTGATGGGTTGCAGTCTGGATGTCAGCTCAAAGTCTATCTCAGCCTTAACCTGTGAAAGGCATGTTAAGGTGAGAAGTGCTTACAACCCCCTGCAGAGCATTGCCAACAAGGAACTTTACTGTTGAGAAGGTGTGCACCAGAACATTGAAGCTCAGCAAAAGAAACCAGTGAGTTCAGGTGTGTTTAAGAAGTTTAGTTAGGTATCATTCTTCTTAAAAGCATTGGGGAAATAAAATCTCTTCCCAATCCAAAAAATATCTCCACAAAGGTAGAAGAGGAAAAAAAATACTTTTATTATTGAATAAGCATTCAACAAAAATGTGATGTAATTTTGGCATCACAAATTGCATAAGCAGTTTGCTAAGAGACTACAAAGACAGAAGGAAATCCCATCCCCTTATGCAGCCACGCAGATGCAACTCAGTGCATACATGTTTTCAAGACAAACAATCACCAGTCCTCAAGTAAGAAGACTGCACAGCACGTTTTGTCACAAATTGTTCACCTTAACTTTACCATGGTAATTGGGGACTACTCGTGTTAGCTAATTGGCTTTATCTGGGGAAGAAAAAACTTGTCATATCTTTATTACAAGAAGTAGTTTTGCAAATTAGAGCAAGGTACCTACTGAAATCAGACTCTTACCCTCTCACAGGAACTTGGAGATAGGGAAGCTAACTCCCTTAATGTTGGCTTTTCAAAAAGATACTCCCAAGTCCTTGTGAAAGATATTCCTGGGTCATAAAGCTGATAAAAAGCCTATCTAGTCTTTGAAGTGATACATTTTAAAGAGATGAAAACATATTTGCAATTACAAGTTTCCTAAGGTAAATACTCAAAGAAAAAAATAAGGAGAAAAAAACTTTAATTTTCAGAAGGGAGAATTTAACCCCTTATATTGAATTTGTATTTGTCCTTATAAAAGCCATAGCTTTTTAAGCAGTAAATTTTCATGTGAGAGAACAGATGGAAAGTGTGACCACATCTTACTCAGAACAGTGACCTCTGGGTGGCAGAATATCTGAACAATATCCCTCCTTCATGACTGGTTTTAGAGCCCAATAGAAGGTAAGTTTCTACCATTCCTGCAGCGGATCCTCAGCCCTTCTCTGATCTTATGACTGTCTAGTAACCAAAGGGGGTGTTGAAACCTCATGGGTAACAGGCTTCAAAGAGAATAGATGGCAAATGTCTCTTTCAGATCTTTAAAGGTGTCAGCGTCTCAGTTAATCTTTCCTAGATTTGAGTAAGGGAAGGCCTGGCTGCATCAGTGCAGATTCTCTAGAGATGTAAATTTCCCCCATGAAAGACAGCTTTGCAGGGGAACTTCTATTCAATGTCTCTCTGAACAGCCATTTCAAAATATATCAAAAAATATATTTTGGGGTAAAATAATTTGACTTCAGTCCCCATTTTGAAACTTTAAAAAGTTTTATATACTAGAAGCCAATTTGGTAAGTTTGGAGAGATCTGGGATAGAAAATGTTAGCTACAGATGGGCAAAGGAGTAGAAAAAAAATTGGGATAAGCAGAAAAGAATAATTTAAAATACATCATCCTATATATTATCGAATCAGTCTCTTAGACCTGAGAATGGATTGTTTCGGTTAAACAGCTGTGTCCTGTTCCAGGAAGTGGCCTTGTAGATGGGCTAGGCCTCTATATGATGTATGCAAACAGATCTTAACTAAGAGGCATTTTTATGGACACAGAAGAAAAAGAAAAGGTTAATGTCTGGAGTACTCTATAAATAGACTAACTTTTTTAGAGCCTCTGAAGTACTTTCAGATTGAAGAGGCAATCTGACAGATTTTTCTGGATTATAGTTTGAATCCAGTGTTCAAGTGACCTTTCTGAGTAGTTTATACACGAGGCATGAAGACTGTTTACATATAAGTTGCTGGGGTGATTTTTCCTAGTTTATTTAAGTTGTTTCACTTTAGTTTGCAGGGCTATAAGAAAAGCAATTTTAATTCTTAGTGATTTCAAGCCAAAAAAATACAAGAAAAATTTGGAAACTGTAAACTGAAAATAAAATCCTAAACCCTCCACAAACTGAATGGACCCTCTCTTGGCCAAGGAGACCCCAGAGAAACCTTAAAAACTGAATTCCTGGGCACGATGTGATGGGAGGTTGGACATGCCTCATTATACCTCCTCCCTTTTGGAGTCTGGACGCAAATGGCTGACCAGTATTGCTTGCAAGGTATTTGCCTCGACAGCACATACATAAAAATTGGAACAATGCAGAAAGTATTAGCATGGTCCTTGGGCAAGGATGGCATGCAAATTCATGAAGCGTTCCATATTTTTGTCAAAAAGAGCACTTGTCAGGGTTCTTTCCATGAATTTTCTTGAAGAAGAAATAAATTTTGTACCTGATTATAAACTACTTTTTGAGAATAATCAGAGTAAAACAATAATTATCTGTGGATGAAAAAAGACTTAGAATAACCATGATTAAAGGCACAATTAACAAGGATATTTGTTTATTTTTATGTCATACAAAAATTTAATATAATAATCATAATTATTACTGATGACATATACCGACACATAACAGAATTTTAGGAATCACATACAATTTTGGAACACATTTTAATAACACATTTGTACAAATAGAACTCAAAGAAGGTTAAACAGCATTTCCTATTTAACAATGTTTCCATACGATAGATATTTATATACCAAGTTCAAAAGTTAGTTCAAGGTCTTAAAGACTTAATTTTAGAATTTTAAATTTGATTTTGAGAAGTTTGTTAAATATTAAAGGTTTAAAACACTTTCTCAAAATAACATCACAAGTCTGTAAAATAATAATCTTCGAATTATCACATTGGCTAAAGTTTTTAGCAAAACTTCAAAAGGCAAAGGGGAAGTTTTCCCTTGGCCTCTATAGTTTGGGGAAGTTTGGGGAAGTGAGTAGGATACCAAAACTTGGCTCTGGAAACTACAGTGAGGGAAACCCAGGATCTCACCAGCCAGCATAAAGATAAAAATTTCTTACCAGTCGAGGTGGTAAGAAATTGCTTGAGACCAGGAGTTCAAGACTGGTATGTCAAAGAAATATATTTTGGGGTAAAATATTTTTATTTCCCTCAGCAGACTCGTAGGAGAAAGGCATACAAATTTATTAATGTGCACAGGAGTCTTACAAAATATAAGATCGCAAAGGAAAGTCCAGATTGTTGATGCTTTTAAACTATCTCGAGTTTACAGAAAGAATGGGGGCAGAATATGGCTAAAAACAGGTTACTGCAGTAAATCATGTTACAGTGGAAAGATAGGTTACGGAAGGGAGAGAAGAGGAGGCCTGGCTAGGAATGTTGGTCTTGTTATGTATAGATAAAACCAGACAGGTAGCAGCCTTTAGAAAGAATAGATGGTAAACATTTCTTTCAAAGATTTAAAGGTATCAGACTCTCAGTTGCAAAGGAGTGATGTGTCTTCAGAGAAAGTCTATTTGTATCTGTTGTTTATTTCACTTTCTGGTGTCTACTGATATAAATATCCCCCCAAAAAGACAGCTTTGCAGGACTACTTCTTTCTGCAGGCCCTATGAACAATCATCTCAAAATATGTAAAAAAAAAATTATATTTTGTGATTACATATTTCTGTTTCCTTCAGGACATATTTTTTCTCCTTTCTGTGTCACTTGGATCCCCATGAACAGAATTCTTTGTATTTCCACATGTAGCTCAGTCTCACCCAGTGCATATGTGCTCTGAGGAAACTATTTGGGACAGTTTAAAGTAGTGTTTTAGGGTGACCAAGGTCCCAGTTTGCCTAAGACTATCACTTTAGCACTGAAATTCTGTGAATTCAGGAACTCCTCAGTCCAGAGAAAACAAGGATAATATGTCACCCTATGACAGTTTCTCATATTTTAATATGCTTAATAAATTCCTGGGAATCTTATTAACACGCAGATTCTAATAGAATGGGTCTGGGGTGGGGCCACACTTTGAGCAGCAAGGTTTTTTCCAGGTATCGAATTCCCTCCCCTAAGGCCTGCTGCTGAGCCTCCATGCTAGACTCTATTTAACAGTCAGTTTTCTGTACCCCACCAGCCCATTGTCCTCTGCAATTTGGCTTTTGGCAGAATCCCCTGAACCCATCATATATCCCAGTCATAATCCCTGGTAGTAGACATTGTCGATTTCCTACACACATCCATCCTTCACATCTTCCCTCCTACAGGAACGGAGATGCGAATAAAAATGAACCCAAGAGGTTTTTACACGGACACTAGCTCCTATGTCTGTAAGTTACATAAGAACAGACACTATTTGTTACTCATCCCTGATGCTCATAACATGAAGCATGACCTCTTGCTGAGAGTAGTCATTCCATAAATTCTTATTGGTTCCTTCTCTAGTTTCACTTTCCTTTTGTAGAATCTAATAAGTAGTTGGAGTCTTCCAGAAAATAGAAAAATAGTAGTAGCAAAGACCTCTTGAAGTTGTAGGGACAAAGAATTTAGAACTGCGATTAACAGTGGCTGTGTATGTCCCCAGCTGCATATTTACCATAAAACCATATTGTTCATCTTAAACAGCAAATGCCTTTTAGGTACAGGGCATTACACTATGGACTCAATTATTGAGGTTAACCCAAGAAAATAGCTTGTAGGGTAAACGCATGTCAGTGGACACAGAAAAACTAGTGTTAACCTAGGACAGAGCATCAATTTTAAAACATTCTTGAAGTAGAAAATTTTCCCCTAACAAGTGGAAAACTAATTAAAGCTGTGTTATGATAAATACACTTTAATGTTTTGTTTTTCCTTTATGGTGATTTTGTTTGCACAAGGGGAAACAAAAGTGAAGAAGAGGGTTTTAAGGAAATGATTGAGCAGCAAGATGTTTAGAAATAGATGGTAAAATAGATGTTTAGAAATACCTCTCATGATATAACCCACCTAAAATATAAAAACCACATATTTTGTGAATGCATGGATGTGCTATTGAGAAAGGAAAGAAGGCCAGACATAGAAGAAAGTATGGATCCCTGGGGACAGTTTTGAGGGTGTGGGACCTCTGATCATGGGCAGCCTAATGTCTGGCTTCTAACTGAAGGCAAAGTCTGAGCCTGAGCTTAGTGGGCGCTGGGATTACAGAGCACCACATAAAGCTGAATTCCTCTGAGGGAGAAACTTCTGTCAGGTTTTAGTCTCAAAATGTCGTGCTCATGGCTGAAGAATGACCAGACATGCCAAAGTTAGGCAAGCATGAAAATGCGGTTTATTGAGGAGAGAAAGATAGGATTTAGGGCAAGAGCAAGTTATAAATTTACACAGCATGATATATAAGCCACCAATGATGACCAGATACATTGTAGCAGCAAAGGAAGAGCAAAACAGGGGCACAAAAAAGGGACTTGGTTATGGTCTGCATCTTGTTTCCTACTGCCCAGACAGGGACCTCCCTCGTAGTTCAGACATCACCATGAAATCACTGATTGGACAGTTGGGAGCTGCATGACCTGAGTCTTACTGCACATGCACATCTCCCATGAGCCTCTCTTAAAGCCCACTTTGGGGGTGAATCAAAGCAGCACCCACTTCCATCCCTAGGAGACCCGGATTCCCTCGCTATTTACGTAACACTTCCACAACTTGCAGAGGGAGATTATGGGCAACAAGCTTCACTTGCCTTTGACTCTGGGTGAAACAGAAAAAACAGAAAAGAAAACAAAACTTTCTTTTCATAATTTGTAAACCTGGGCAGTGTTCAAATGGATTAAGGGCAAGAATTTACTCTACTTGTACGGCACCCAAAAAACCAAGCTAAAAAATAAGTTTAAAGTGGTCCTCGGGTGACAGGGCCTCTTGATGGCTGGAAGGAGCAAATATAAATCTTCTCTGGAGAAACACACTTTAAACCCAGGCCTCAAAGAATTTCAACATAGAATACTCAAGGAACATGAACTCACATACAGAAAGCACTATCCACACGAGTTAGCTTATGCATGGGAATCAGCAAAAACAACAAACTACCAAGTCTTATTCATGAGCATGGCAGAGATTGGAATTAACAGAAATGGAATACAAAATAAGTATATTTAAAATACCTAAAGTAATAAAATAGGGCATTAAAAGAAGATATTAATAAATAAAGATTTGACCAGACAGAATTAAAAAACTTAATTATAAAATATCTATTCAGTAAAATATAAAATTGGCATTAGAAGATTAATGGATGTGTTAAATAGTATATGAGGCATAGCAGAAGGAAGATTTATTAAATTCTAATATAAATTTGAAGAAATCATAGAGAAAATAGAATAGAGTGGCAAAAATAATGGACTTTAAAAAAAACGAAGACACACAGAGGATGGAGTCCGTATCTCTAATGTACTCATCAGAATTTTCAGAGAATGGAGAGAATGGGAGATAGAAAATAATTGAGAAGGTAATGGCTGATTTTTTTTCTGGAACTGCTAAATGCTCAAATTCAGAAAGCCTAGTAAATCCCAAGCAGAATGAATGAAAATAAATCCACATTGAGACACATTGTAAAGAAACTGTGTTTTTCAGTGCTACTTCTGTTTGTTGGCCCTCTGGCTGCCATCTTAAAATATGTCAAATAAGTCCATGTTGTGGCGAAATATTAATATTTTTATTTCCTTCAGAGGTATATTTTAAATCTTTCTTTTAGGCTTTGCTGGTTGGCAATTTTGATAAATTTGTATTTTATCATTTTCTGGAACTCTCTATTTTTTATTTTATTGAACCAAAATATTTGATGGAAGTGTACACAGTTTGTAAATTGGTTCTCTAGTGAAGGAAATTAAATTATTTTACCCCAAAAATATTTCTTTGACATATTTTGAGATGGCTGATTAGAAAACCAGCAAACAGAAGTCACCCTGCAAAGCTGTCCTTTGTGGGTGAGCTTTGCGTCTGTAGAGAATCTGCACTGATGTGGCCAGGCTTTCTCAGAGGCCTTCCCTTGCCCAGAGGTAGGAAAGATTTGCTGAGAGTCTGACACATTTAGATGTCTGAAAGAAACATTTACCATTTATTCTCCCTGAGAGCTGCTACCTGCGAGGTTTCATGTACATAGCAAGACCACGTTTTCTGGCCAGGCCTCTTCTTCTGTCTCCCATAACCTGGCTTTACCACCATAACCTGTCTTGCCTGGGTCCAAGCCTCAATTCTTCCTGTAACCTCAAGATGTAACGTGAGATGGTATATAAGCTTCTAAACCCCACTGAGGGGTTGGGAGGTTCATCACTATATAGTTCTTCCCCTGTGTGCAAGTTAATATATTTGTGTGTTTTCTTCAATTAATCTGCCTTTTGTGACTTGATTTTTTTGAAAAGATCTTCAGAGGGCAAAGGGGAAGTTTGGCCCTACACTAGTGTGATATAGCATGCACATGCTAACACTCAGTCTTTGGTTGCTTGATAGAATTTAATTTTAAAAACAAGATGAATTTCAAAAATTCAGTTTTCGATGTTAGCCTAGCCATTAAGGACTCTGTCCTTACTAAATAGTTAAAATTCATTTTTAAAAAAACTTAAACCAAAATTTATTTTAAAAAAACTTTGATGTAATTATTTTTTTAAAGACCAGTGCTATGAATATTGATTATTATTGTAATTTTAAAAGTCCTGCAGCTATTAATGTTTATGACAGAGTTTTTTTAACTTGGACTTGAGATATCCCAAGATGTTTCAAATGATCTCAAGGACATAAATTGTATTTAATTTTAAATAATTTTAATGGAAATAATAATATATAGAATTAGTTTGGAAAAAATGGGATCCATGAGACTGGTTTTAATAAAAATGTATTTATTAAAAACTTCATGATAGTAGGCACCAAGTCCTTTTTTTCACCACTTTATCTTCAGTGCTAAACATAATACCTGGCACATAGTAGATATTTAACAATTCCTGAATGAAAAAATAGATAACATAAATGTAGGCTGATAATTGAGTGGTTAAAAAGCCAAAGGTAAAAAGCCTGCATCTAAGATGAAGAGAAAGTCATCCATAATCACTAATTATTTTATTTTTATTCAATCAATCTCTATTAAGTGACTACTCTGTGCCAGAAAATATTGTATGTATTGTGTAGTATGCTTGTGAATAACAGGCATGGTTCCTGCCAGTGTGGAGCTTACAGTCTGTTGAGGGAGACACAACTTGTGGGAAATACAGAGTGGTCAGGAGTATCCAAGTTCTGAGCTTCTGAACAGTGTAGCAAAGGATAGAAAATTCCACTTATCTCCTGCTGGAGACATCTTATAATGATGTTTTGATTTTTTCAATTTTGATTATTTGTGATAATTCTTTAATATCCACAGTTGACACTGTACTTTAATAGGTAAGAACCTTATTTGAAGCAGAAAGACCACGTACTACCATTAATTTACAAACGAGGAATATGAGGTCCAGAGTGGTGTCTTAGACCATTATGCATTGCTATAAAGGGAATCCCTGAGAAAAGAGGTTTATTTGGCTCACGGTTCTGCAGACTGTAAGAAGCATGGTGCCAGCATCTGCTCCTGGTGAGGGCTTCAGGGAGCTTCCAATAAAGACAGAAGGTGAAGTGGGAGCAGGCATTTCACATGGCAAGAGAAGGAGTGAGAGAGAGAAGGAGGAATGCCAGACTCTTCTGAATGACCAGCTCTCACGTGAACTAAAAGAGCGAGAACTCACTCATTACTTCAGGGAGGGCACACAGCCATTCACGAGGGATCTGTCCTCATGACCCAAATGCCTTCCACTCAGCTTCACCTCCAACACTGGAGATTAAATTTCACTATGAGATTTGGAGGGGACAAATATCCAAACCATATCAGTGGGTAAATTACATGATTAGATCTCAGATTTTCTGAATCCAGATTATTGGAGACAAAGATGTCTCCTTACTTTTATTGGGTTTTGGTGTTTGTTTTTAGCAAATACCTGAATAAAGGGAAAGATCATAGTCTCCTTGTTGCAGTTTTCAAAATGTCGAGCTATCTGGTTTTAGCAAATCTCAATTCTGAGTAATTCTTTAAACTTTTCACTTTTTTTTGAGGATTTGTTATTAGCTGTAGAGATACAGTCTGAAGGTCCTTGGTTATATGAGCAGGGACTGCTGGAAGTGAGGCTGGATGGGCGTTATATTATTAGTCCACTGTGAACTGCTTGAAGCTACAAATCTTGATTATTCATCCCTGTGCTCCTGCTGTCCTGCACTGCCCAGTGCTGGTGGATGGAAATGAGGTCGGCACTCAGAGCTGTCAGTCCTTCCCACCACCCAACAGCCACTGTCCTGGTCCAGGTTTCTGAGACCTCGTGTCTGGAATTATCTTCCAAGAACAACTCTGTCATTCCTCTGCTCAGATACTGTCTTTGTTTAGACTGCTATAACAAAATTACCATAGACTGGCTGATTTAAACAACAAACATTTATTTCTCACAGTTTCTAAGGCTGGGAAGTCCAGGATCCAGGTCCTGGCAGATCTGGTGTCAGGCAAGGGCACTCTTCCTGGTTGCAGACAGCATCTTCTTGCTATATCCTCCCGTGACAGAGAGCAGAGAGAATGAGAGAGCAAGCACTCGTGTCTCTTTTCATAAGGACACTAATCCCATTCATGAGGGCCCCACACTCGTCACCTAATTTCTTCCCAAAGGCCCCACCTCCTATAACTACCACACTGGAGGTTAAATTTAGGAGGGACACAAACCTGGACTAAAACAGAAGCCTTAGCAGGCTTTCTCCTACCTACTAAAACTTTCCATAATCCTTTCGAAGTTTACTGTGTTATGCTCAAATCTCATTTTTTCATTCAGTATCTTCTCTTCCTGCAACATTAACATCCTGGTCTCTAACCACACTCAGTGTTGCCAAAGCACACCTGGTTTTTGTACAATTCCATGCGTTTGCTCAAATGGTTTCTTCTATTTGGGAACACACTCCCAACCAGCTCCCACCATTATAAATGTGTTGGAATCTAACACATCCTTAACAATTGCAGCTAAAATCCAACTTCTCCTTAGTTGCTCTCCTTTTCCCATGACCCTACTACAAGCCCTTAGTCTGCACTGCCTCCATGACCCGTGTTTCATTCTGTGTTGTATCAGCATTACTGGGGTCTATCGGGAGTTTTGGAATGGCTTGCATGCAGGGCCAATGTTTTATTCATGCTGACACTAGTTCAGTTTCTTGTCACATAGTAGATGTTTTCTGAATTCCCAAAATTAATCAATTATACCACTTAAGTAATCAGAAATGCCAGAGCCCACCTCTATATAGTCAAATTAACCCTGAAAAAGTTTCCTCCACTGAAAAAATGAATAAAATGACACAGAGAAGTGGCAACATGGTCACAGTCACAAAGCAAGTGACAATATAACATGTTACCTGACATCTATTTTTAAAAATGAAAACTTAGAAACTCACAGTAGGCACTGGAAATTAAAGCTGTCTGTTCAATATTGCCAGAATGTTACTAATGAAAGTTGTATAGTGATCTCAGAAACTGGCTTGACCAGGGAGAAAAACTTTTCTCACTTCTATACTTGTTTTTCCCAATATTGCAAAGTTAAATTATGATATATCTAGCTCTCCTAAGCTTTTATCTTACTGGCTTCCAGTCTCCCAAATTCAAAAAAATATTGCATTGCTCCTGACATCCAGCCGGCTTGATCTGGAGTACATGCATAATTTAAGCTGATTGAATATTTTGCCACATTAGGGTGGAAAATATCTATATCCCTAAAACAGTAAAAGAAAATGACAGGTCCAAATACCACTTGGCATCACCTTCTATGATTTCCACCAGGTAATTAAGGCCATCTAGGAGGCTGACATGAAAATTTGTCTTTAGCTATAGGACTCACTCCTGAGCAATCAAGGCCCAGAAAGAAAAGATTGTTTTAACTGATGCAAAGTCTTCCTTCTTTGGAGGCAAGATAAAATAAACACATTTACTCAGGTTATTTTTCTTTTTTCTGTTATAAAGATGCTTTTTTCTGTTATAAAGATGCTTTTTGAATTGATTTCCACTTTAACCAAAGAAAATGGGCTTTGAAAATGCTTTCATTACTAGGATTTACTTAAACTGGATACACATACACACAGAGACTCATAAAAGACTCTCACCTAAAACCCTCAAAATTTGTTAGGAATGAACAACAAATGAAGCAGCCACGTCACTCAGGATTAGAGTTGTTCTCGGTTTCCCCTCCCCACTCCAGCCTTCTGCTTCTGACTGTGTTGCCCTCCAACCCACATGGCATAGAAAGTGCTTGCTTTT
This sequence comes from Lepilemur ruficaudatus, assembly GCA_963574885.1. Classification (NCBI taxonomy): domain Eukaryota; kingdom Metazoa; phylum Chordata; class Mammalia; order Primates; family Lepilemuridae; genus Lepilemur; species Lepilemur ruficaudatus. The sequence continues at coordinate 75,552 of CAUYRT010039508.1, read as the reverse complement.
TCTTCCCTTGGGCCACGTTGTACACATGGCCTGAATCCTGAGTGTATGAAGGGGTGATGTCTTTCACAGTCACAGTTCCAGCAGTGTGACTATAGAACTGACAGTTCCAAGGAGGAAATCTACCAGGAGAAGTGATGTGGCAAACTGGAAAATGAGGGCAGAGAGGCAGATGAGCCTCCAGCTTTGCCTAGAGGGAGAGAGACCTAACATTGCAGATGCCTGTACTCTGTGTGTAGGTGGACAAGTCTTTTCTCTTGGAGGTCAGGGGCATTTTGTCAGGCCTCATGGAGCCAGAGTATTCCTTAAGGCTCTGACTTTCTCTCTGTTTTCCTTCCATGCTCATCAATAACAATTCTGATCTTGCTTCTGAGATAATCTTGATACTAGAAATGGAAGTGGAAGACATGAGTATTCTGGTCCCTGAGAAGGGGTAGCTCCAATCAAAAATATGTGCCAGACTGTTTTATTCAGAAAGTTTTTTGAATACTTACCAAGTGCTATGGACTGGCTAAATTCTGGGGGTTCAGCAGGAAAATAAGACAAAGATCATGCTCTCATGGAGTGTGTATTCTAGACGAGGGAGATGAACAATAACATATGAACAAGTAAACAAACAAGATCAACTTATACAATGATGACTGCTATAGAGAAAGTGTACAGGTGAGTTCACAGAGGATGACTAGATGAGGGGGAGGTAGCTGCAGATGGAGTGGTCAGGGAAGGCTTCTTTGAGGTGGCAATGTTTGAGTTGAGACAAGGATGACAGGAAGGAGGCAACCATGTGAAGATCTGCACATTCCAGGCCAGGGGAATAGCAAGAGCTAGAGAAAGGGCCCTGATGCATGAATGAGTTTACAGTCGGGAACACAGAAAGTACAAGGGGAGCAGTATGAGGTGAGGTTGGAGAAGTCGAACTGGATGGTCTCCATGGATGCTATGAAAATAGAGTTTTGGAAACTGAGAAATGAGTCTCCAACCAAATATTGAGCCAAAGTGGATTAAGGTGAATGTTTTCCCTAAGGATTTCCTCCAACATCAAGTTTAGTCAATAATCCCCATTCATCACTTGTCCTCCCCCAAGGAAACCCTTCTGTTCACTGAATTGCCACAGCACTTCCGAAACACAGTTAGGTCATGTCCCAGGCTTTTGTACATTCTGTTCCTTTGCTCAGAATGACTTTCCTTAAGTCTTGGCCTGAAGAAATTTCAAGCTCATCCTTCCAAATTAATATAAAATATCCTCTCTCCTGTAAATATCCTAAACAAAGGTGCATGGACCTGGAAAAGTTTGTGTGACTCTATTACAACATCTTTGAAACTGTATAATGTTTGTCTCTCTCTTTCTCCTTAGACTAGGAGTCCCACAGAGTGTAGAATGCATTCCTATTCATCTTTGCATCTTCAATGCTGAACAAAGCAGGTGTTTAATAAATGCAAGGAAAGAAGAAAGGAAGGAAGGAGAGAGAGGGAAAGAAAGAAGGAAGGAGGGAGGGAGAAAAACAAAGAAGAAGGGAGAGAAGGAAGGATTTAAACTTCAAAATGTGTAAACAGTTCGTCTCAGGGCTGTTTGTAGTAAAAAATGGGAAATAAATGTATCAGAAAGGATATTTTTGTAATTAAAGAAAAGTTATACTCCTCTGGGAAATTATTCATTTGCCCTGCTAAGACCATCAAAGACCAAAAATGTAAAATCCCTTCTACACTTCTTTTCAGAGATATTTGCATGTGAGTCAGTTCCTGCCAATCCCAAACTACATAGATCTGTACAGTAGCAGTTAGCTATATCATCCGCTAGAGGGGAAGAATGACATCTGTTGAACTTCGATGGAAAGGAAAAACCTCTGCACAAGGATTAACTGACTAGTTACAGAGAGATTTAGAATCTACAAGGCACTTCCATGAAACAATCTTTCCAATGTGAATTATCAGGATATGCAGAAATAGACAATGCAGAAAGGAAATGATTAAACAATTGGGAAGCACACTAGGCTCAGAATGGAGGCTGCTCCTAGCTACGAGGTCTCACTTCTGTGAGGAAGGTGGTAACCAAAGTTGGAAAAGGCAGAGGGCAGAGAACATCCAGACCAGTCCAGGAGCATTCTGAGAGCTTAAGCAGCTCCTGGACGACAGCGCTGTTGTCTACCACAGCCGTTCTCAACCCTGACAGCACATTAAAAATCATCCAGGACGTTTTTAAAAACAATAGTTCTTGGACCTCACCCCATACCATTATATAAGAATTTCTGAAGATGGGGCCATAGCATCAGAATTTTTAATAACCTCCCCAAGTGATTCTATCAGATACAAATGATTGAAACTCCTTTACTCGGCCCCATTCCCAAAGCCTTTCCCCATATGTTGACTTATTTAATCTGACCCATAAAGCTGAAACTAAGGCTCCGAGACATGAAGGAAACTTCCTAAGGTCACATGGCTGCTGGTAAGATTCAAAATTGTGCCATCAGGCTGAAGCTCAATGTGTATTCGGCAAGGCAGGCTAATTTTGATAACTGCTTCTGGGGAATACGTGATGGAGATAAAATGATCTTTATTATGCACTTTCTTCTTGATTAGCATTTCTCCTTTCTCCATAGCTTTCCCTCCTACACCTTCTCATTCCTAGGTGCCCATTCCAGCTCTCGTTCCTGCTGGGATGATCTAACCACTCAGTGGGAATCCATTCCGTGGGCAGCTGCCTATGGAAACCCGTTCTCTTTAAAAGAACGTTGGCAAAGGAGGTAAAATGCCAAAAATGGGTAAATCTAGGTAAAGAGTATATGAGAGTTTCTTGTATTATTTCCTTAGGTTTGAATATCAAAATAAAAGGTTACAAGAAGAAGAAGGAGAAAGAGGAGGAAGGAGAGGAGGAGAAAACGTTGACAGCATTTAATATAGATTAAATGGCCTTGGTGAATGGACCCATGGCCTGCGGTCTGGATGCCTGAATCTGTTCCTGACTCAACCATCACCCTGCTCTGAGACCTTGGGAAAGACACCCTCTATTCTAGATTCTAGATTTTATTTTCCTATCGATAAAATGAGTGGACTGGTGTAGACCATCCCTATTCTGTTTATTGCCGCATAGCAAACCACCTCCAAAATTAATGGCTTAAAACAGAAACTTACTATCACTTTTCCTGGTCCTCTGGACAGATGAGGCTCAGCCTATTGGTTCTCAGTTGGGTGTCTTTGGAGATACAGTCAGAAGGAAGCTGGGTTTGGAATCACCTGGCCTGAGTGGGCTGGACCTCCAAGATGGTTCACTCACATGGTAGCAGGGCGGATCCTGGTGCTGGCTGGGAGCTCAGTTGGGGCTGTTGACCCAGGACACCTGTACTTTAGCTGTCTCATGGACACAATGGTGCTCTCCTCAGGCCATTTTTTTTTTTTAAAAGGATGTGTGTCTTTCTTAAACTAGAAGTTCTACACTCATGTTGAATAGTTATTGTTGCTGAATTTTAAAAGAACAGTCTGAGTAGAAATGTAGAAGATTGTTGGGGAGCGCCATGGAAAAGGCTTTGCCTTGGAAGTAAATGGTGAAAGCTCAAATGAAAGCATCAGCAGGGGCGACGGGCAGGACCCACCAGCCAGCTTTTTTGTTGGCTAAATTAACAGAATTTTCTTCCCACCTCCACTCTCAATCACTGACTTGAGGCACCTAACCTTAAGCTGAGAGCACCCCATCTTTCCCCAACTTCTAACACCCATAATTCTATTTTCATACTCCTCCATCATGTTCTTTCCTAAGTAACAAGGGACTTCATTTTTTTAAAACTCCGGCAATTTGTTGGTTAGTTGAAGTTTACCTTTTTTGGTTAAAAAAAAAAAAAGAAGACTGTAAGGATTGACAATAATGGTAGAATTTCAGGCATTTCTTTCCTACTTAACTTCCCTGAAAAGTGAAATTTTTATTTCCATCAATAAGGTGGTATAATTTTATTTAATCTTCCCAAATTAATCTGTCCACCAGTGGTTGAGCATGTACTTCTCTTTCCTGCTACTAGACCTTTATTCTTACCTGTGCTCCTTCACTTGGGGGGGTTATGTCCTTCTGTCTAGTATCAGTGAACTTGAAGGTCCACTCAAGTGTCATCTTGATTACTCTAGTCAAAAAAAATCTCCCTTTTTAAAAATCCATTTCATTTTCTCATTTCTTGTCTGATGTCATAGTTATTTATGTAAATGTCTTCTATCCTGAAATAGCTTGAAACCTCTCTGTGGAAAGATATCACACTTGAATCAAGGCCAAATGTCTCATCACATCTGTACATTGTCTTGCACCAACATGTGCTCAAATAAAAGGATCAATAAATAGGTTTGACTAATTAAAGTTTTTAATCAAATTGCCTGTTGGTTTTGGCATTGCATAGACATTCTATGCTGTTTTTATTTCCTTTACTTTCCAAAATATTTGATAAAGTACAGTTTGTGAGAATAGTGAGAATAAATAAGACAACTTTCCGCAATAGGACATGAAAATCCAAGCAGAAACAGATAAGCTCTTTTGGAAGAGGAGAATCTACGAAGTCTAACATGCAACGCTCTAAGAGAAGCCGTTCTCGGATACTGCATGGAAAACTATAGCTTCCTTGAGTTTAATTGAGGGACTCTTTGTGACTGTTTTGCTTCTGTTGGGTAACTGGTAAGACAGTATCTACTAACTGGGAATGGTTGGTTGTGGTTCTATATTTTTAATTTGACTTTTCAAAAAGGCATGGCTGCATTCTCTCTTTCTCCTTTCTTCTTATTTTCTCCTTGATTTTCCCTTATTCTTATTCCCTCTCCCTCCTCTAGTTTCCTTCTTCACTCCTTCTCTCTACTCTTTTGTTTCTTTCCTCTTTATCTTCTTCTCCCCTCTCCCATCACATCTTTTCCTTTCTTTCTTCCCCCTATACCTTCTCCCTCCCACATCATTTATTTAAAAATTTAGGACATTGAAGAATTACCTACATGAGTCTGAAATCTGACCTTAGACCTATCCAAAGTAGGTGAGACAGATACCTGAGAAGTGGGAAGGAGAGAATCAGTTCTAGGAAATGTTCTGTTCAGAAGGTGTGGTGCAGAAATATGGTGACAGGTGATGAGGGACTTCCAGGCAAAAGTTGGCATCTGAGACATCTGACATGAGATTATGAGCTGGCCCAAGGGTTAGCTGAGACATTGTGATGGGAGACCACTTGGGAACCAGGAATGATTGGAGATCTGGAGGGAACTGGACTCAGAGAGGAATTTGTATGAACCTCAGCCATCTCTCTAGAGTTTGCCATAAACCCAAGGGCAGGTTGAGGATCAAAAAGCACAAGCTGAGCCTCGAGCCCTGCCTGCCTGCTTCCTGGAAAATAATTCAGGTAGAAACTCTTACTAGCATAAGAGAATAGGACATGAAAAGGAAAGATTTCCCATGAGGAAATCAGTAAAAGGGCTTGGTTATAAGAGCAAAGGAAGGGTCCAATTCCCAAAATGGAGGCAGCCCACAGCAGAGCAGCGCAAACCTGAGCTGTTGACCTAAGCTTCCTTAAAATAACCCAAAAGGAAACAGGATTGGTACTAGTAACTGGAGAAGAGATTAGCTTCAAATAAGGATTTAGTATCTCTGGGTCATTCCAGCATCAACTAGAAATAGAGACACTGTTCTTAGTGGTTGTGATTATTGACTCTACCATCAGATCTGCCGGGGCTCAAATCCAAGTACACCACCTAAGAGGTGAGGGAGCTTGGAAAAGTAACTTAACCTCTCTTTGCCTCAGTTTTCTCATCTGTAATCAGGGGGAAGATAGTACCAGTGTCATGGGCTTGTTATGAGGACTAAATGAAATCTTATTTATAAAAATGTCAGAATAGTGTCTGGCACATAGTGTTTATTATCAATGAAGGAATGAATTAACAAGCTAACTTTTCCCCAGAGTCACATATTTTCAACCAAAAGAGTTTGTTTAAGTTCCTTCTATTTACCCAAATCAACTGAATTTCAACTAAATAGAATAATTAGTTTTTCAGAAGAACTGATCCATTTTTCATCCTCTGATCTTAGACCACCTGAACTTGGCCCCAACTCAACTCATCACAATAAAAACTGAACATAAGTGTTGCTCTTCCTGTATGGCAAATACACCACCATTATTTCAACTGCATTCACTGGAAACCTCAGCCACGTCTTTATCCCCCTTTCTCCACCCCAGTGTCCCAGGAAGTAGCATAGTATTCCAGTTAAGGGAATAGAATAGACTTAGGAATAAGATATAATTGGATTTAAATGTCAATTCCCTCCCTTTTTTATCTTAGCAAATCTGCCTATCTTTTCTGGGCTTTAATTTTTTTTACTTGTAAGTACCCATATCATAGAATCCTTGTAAGAATTAGAAGTGATTTTGCAGGCAAGGGGCTTAGCATAATGCCTACCCATGAAAGTATTTAAGCATTTTAGCCAAAAATTGTAGATCATAATCCAGTTGAACATATCTTTTCAAATGTCTCCCAATTCTGTTCCCTCTGCTCCATCCTTCCTAACACTACCCTACATCTCTGTCAGAAGTATGTGTGTGTGTGTGTATGTATCTTCCTTACTAGACTGTAAATTCCTTGTATAGACATTGGGTTCAGTTTATCTTTGCTTTATTTTGAATGCTACTGGGCATACAACAGGCATTCAATAAATGTTTATTGAATAGACTCTGCAAAACTTGATTTTCCCCCTTATATCTTGATTACAGAACTTGGTACAATTGGTAGGAGAATTAAGACTAAAAGCCTTGAAGTTCTTGAGTGCTCTGACAATGCCTTGTGGTCATTTGATGCATAGCAAACAGCTTAGTAACTTAGAGTCAATTTAACCCATCCACAGAAGAACCCCAGGTCAATATTGAGCCTATTATCTGGGAATCTAAATGTCCTTTCTGAAGAAAAACTTGACTATCAATTCTGTTTGAAGGCTGAACAACATGCTTCTTAGACAATAGACAACAATATTTGTCTACAGAGGACAGAAAAGGGTAAGGGGCTGGGAACTGGAAAGAAATTAATGAAGTCAAAAGAGAAAGCTCTCAATTTGGCATTTATTAGTGTATGTATTTGTGTCACTGCTTATCAACAATATATATATTTTTAAACACAGCACCAATAATGTCTGGCAGTCTCATTGACAACTGATCAAAAGCACCATGTTATGGTTCAATTAGGTCACGCTGATCATGCTATTTGATTTCTTTTTTCCAGTGTTGCAGGTAATTTGGCAGCTTCATTATTGACGATGTAAACCATTCAAACTTCTATTAGAGACACTTTGGGGAGGGAAGGATATGATATTGTGGTCAAAACTGACAGTGTTCAAAAAAGATGACAGCTCTTAATAACCAGGAATGAGTCTTTACTGCCTGTGAGACAGGGCTGGACATAGAAATGGCAGTGTTTGAAGAAGACATTTTTATATCTTTGATTGTTCTAAGCCAACAATCTGCTTAATTGAATCTATCGGTCCCTCAGGTTTGTGATAGTACTATATGTAGAAATAGAGGAGGTATCTCATATAGGTGGCCTTATTCATGAAACATAAAAAAAGTTCTTTTAAAAATTAATGTGCTTTTCAGCTTTTCCAATGCCTGAAATTCTACCATTATTGTGAATCCTTACAGTCTCTCTCTCTCTCTTTTTTTTTTTTTTTTACCAGAAAAGGTAACTTCAACTAACCGACAAATTGCCAGAGTTTTAAAAATATGAAGTCCCTTTTTACTTAGTAAAGAACATGATGGAGGAGATGAAAATAGAGTTACAGGTGTTAGAAGATGGGGAAAGATAGGGTGCTCTCAGCTTGCGGTCAACTGCCTCAGGTCAGTGATTGGGAGTGGAGGTGGGAAGAAAATTCTGTTAATTTAGCCAACAAAAAAGCTGGCTGGTGGGTCCTGCCCATCACCACTGCTGATGCTTTCATTTGATCTTTCACCATTTATTTCCAAGACAAAGCCTTTTCCATGGCACTCCCCAACAAACAATCTTCTACATTTCTACTTGAACTATTCTTTTAAAATTCAGTCTCATCATGCCAGTCTCCTGCTTTAAAATCTTTCATAGAGCCTCATTTTACCCTCAGATTAGCTCTCCATTCTTTGTGCTGGCCTCTCCTCTGCCACAAGCCTCATCCTCCAGATCTTCTCCCCATAACCATGCCATCTTCTCCCAAAGTTCTATGTTTTGGCTAATGCTCATCTCTCCATTAGGAATTTCTTTTCTTCCCTGCTAGGTTGCCTCCCAGGTTAAAGTCAATCTTTCAGTCATAGTTTATTGGACCCATCCAGCCAGAATTAACCACCTCTTCCTCTGTGACTCCATAGAACCTAGTTCATAGTATATGACCATCTCATGGAATGAATGATGGTTGTCTGCCTCTGTGTTGATATTAGATTGTGAGGGCAGTAACTCTACGTTGCAGAAGCAGTGTTGTGTTTTTAGGAGGCCTTTTTATTTCCCTTCTGGGCTCAGTGAAAGATGATATTTCCCAATTGCAATAAGTCAAGGTGTAGCATTGAAGCAAACTTTAGTCATTGAAATGTGGGCAAAGGTGATGTATACCACTTTTGACTGGCCACTAACATACAATACATGATCTGCATGTTTTTATATCTTGCCAATCACTCAGCCAGAAGCTGAGGACTCCAAGAAACTACTGGACAAAAGGATCCTGGGTCTCTGAGTCACCACCTAGAAGAAAGCTACCCCCCTAGCACATCAGCACCAGATTTCTCATAAGCTAAATAAACCTTTTTTGTGTTATGACACTGGGATTGTTCTAGCAACTAGCTTTACGTACTCTAATAATGTGTCTTGTTATCCTTTGTGATGACTTCTTTCTCATTGTGATTTCCAGTCATTCTACCCGTGTCAGTTCTGGCCTCACTTTTCTCCCAGTTAGCCTGGATTCCTTGGTCAATCATTTAATGATGTTATTGCCATCACCCTAGAATCTTTTTCTGATGTTTTATTTTATTAGTACAAGTTGTAGTTGTAATAGTGGTAACAATAGTCACTGTTGCTGCTCATTAGGAACATGTAATGCTGTGCAGATTATATGATATTTTTGTACTCGTTGTCTTAGTTTGATTTTGACTGCTTATGGTTTCCATCTTACCTTGAAGTGCACCCTGCCTGCTTTATCCACTCCTGAATTTTGGCTGCTACGAGTAACGACTGTCACAGAAATTTGATTTTTGGCTTTAATATAAATTAATGCCATTGCCTTACTGCCATTGAGCAAACCTCTTAGTCATCTCTTTAACTGCTTGTTTATGTCTCTAGAGCTTTCTATCAAACTTTTTCTACTCTCCTCAGAACCCTACTCATTATTTCCAAGGTTAACCCCCACCCCCCGTACTTGGTCAGGCAGCATACAGGATTTATGTACTGTTGTGTATAATAGTCATCAGTGTCTATCAGGCTCGTATGAGGCAGGCACATACAAGTCAAATAAACAGAGGTCAAACTATATGGATTTTATATGATCATCCTTCCCAAAATCTTTTATTCATATTTCTAGTCCATCAACATATATATGGATGAAAACATGAAAATGTTTGGGTACTACTTCATACAATATTACCTCTACTGGTGATACAAAGCTATTTGTAAAAACAATGAGAATTCCTGCAATAAAGGAAGCTATGTCACTTTGCTATATTAGCATTTCCCAAGAATTTTACTCATAAGACTTTTATATGATATACTTGTGAATATTTCATGGGAAAATTCAGTTCAATTCTGCTTTCATCTGGGTAAAGATAACTTCCTCTAGAGACAAACAAACATTTTTCTCCTTTGCTGATATCAAACCCCGATAGGTCTAAGATACACAGGAAGGCTGCAGGCATTGTAAAGGAGAACTTACCTCAAGTGGAAAAAAAAGGGATTTCCCAAACCTGTATGATTCTTTTTCATTTAATATTGATCCCAAGAGACACGTTCGTATTCTTCCTGTTACACAAGAGGAACCAGATGCAGCTAGTAAGAGGACAATCTAGATTCCCAAATCCATGATCTTTCCATTTCTCAACTCAGCTGGCACTAAGCTGAGACTACAGAGACGGGAGAATTTAACAAGCAGAGTGTTAAGACCCCTTCTGGTTTAATGGCTGAAGATTCTTGATTTCATTATTTGAGATTTGACAGTCTCCAGGACCATAAATGTCACATTGATAATAACTGTTGGGCCCATTAAGTCCAGAAATTTATCTTTTCAAAATTACCACAAGAATGGGGATGCAAGAGAATATGATCATTACTCAACAGCAATGTGAAAATCAATAACCCCTCAACTCTGTCAGTCACATCCCCAGACTCGGCCACCTTTATGAGGCAGAAGCGGATGAGTTCCCACTCGGGTATGAGTCAGACCCTGTGCAGACTTACCGAAAGTATACCGAGTTAGATACAGCCATGGATGCTGGGCCAGGGAGCAAGTGATGATAACATCTGGATCCTTTTACCTTCGAGGATACCTTCAATTATTCTCACAAGAGCTCCTACTTTGCTACCAAACTATTTGTTAGGCAATAATTAAGTTTTCCATTTGCATTCATCAATAGCATGTAGAACTACCAATCAGAACCAGGGATCAGCAACTGCCTAGTCAGTATAACTGTATCAGTTTGACGTAACTCCAGGCAGAAGCAAAAGCACTTTTGATATTTCAGGTGGGTTTTGCCTCCTCACACAGGCAAGTAAATGCACAGCTTCTCTGGGGCTATTTAACACATATGTTATTATGTTTGAGGTTATTATGGTGAAGAATGGTTTGAAGGATATTTTTAAAAACCTTTTCTTCATATATTTCTTCACAGTCTCACTGGTACAATTATCTCATATTATTTGAGTAACTGAGAAAATAAAATAGAAAATAATCAAAATGCACAATAGCCTGAGAACCCTTATTACTACCTTTATGGTCTTGTTAGGATCCAAAAGTTAGGAAAGTACCCTAGACATATCTGTAAGGACCCTTATGGCTCAAAAATTCTAAGAAAAATCTTACAGCCTTATGTTTTGTTTTGTTTACAAGCAGAAATAATTGCTCTCTCTCCACTATGATCTCCATTAGCTGTAGTAACAATTCTGCAAGGCTCTTTAATACTCCCGGTAATGAGGCATACTTAGGTCCCTGTATCGGGTTCATTCAGTGTCTTGCTGTGAAGGCAGAGTTGTAAAAAAAATAAAAAATAAAAATAAAATAAAAAAAGTCTTCTCATTTCCACATCACAAATCACAGCCAGAAGCAAAATGGAAAAAAAAAAAATCCCTAAATACTCCATATCCTGCTACCTAAGCGTTTAAATAATTAGTTTCTTAAAGTTTGGTGGCCAGATTTGTAAATAGCTATGAAGGTTTTAGTGTTTATTTTACAACAAATCCTCAAACTCAGTGCAAACAGCCTACAGGTTGATTAACAACTGAGTCGATTTTACTTATTTATTTTTTTCTTTGGTTGGAGGGGGAGGTAGTAGGGAAAAGGAAAACAGAGAAGCTAACTTTACCATTATTCTTCCACTAAGATCTCCTTAATTTCTCCAGCATGAAAGGCAAAATATCTGGGAGTGGGCGTCTTTACGTCAGCCTCATTCTTGCAAAACTGCCATTTAAGATGTTATTTTTCATTGCTTCTTTTAATGAGCGTTTTATTTTGATATTATTAGTTTGGCTTCCTTCTAAGTTCCACTAATGGATAAGTTAATACATGATTCACACTTATGGTTATTTCTTTTCATCTTTGAAGATGTGAAGATGTTTTTTAAAAATTCCATCTATATAAGTATTTGTACCACTTTGCATTGTAGGCCATATTTTATTATCCATAAGAGAAAACTGCTACACTGAGGAGATTAGTAATACTGGTAAATTTATAGTATTTTTGCCTTCCTACAAGTCTAGAAGGCAGTGAATAGAAGAATTGTGTCCTCTATTTAAATTATTCCCAGGGAGGAAGTGAGGTGCCTTAGGTGGTGCATTAGGGCATTTGGGTCACAGTTTGTTTTAGTAAGAGCAGCATGATACGCCAAACCATTCCCCAAAGGTATGGCATTAAGACCAATTGAAAACCTATATCCATTAAGAAAAAGTGTAGAAAAGTGGGACAGAAATTTAATTTGAACTTCTTTAAGCACTTATTTTCTTTTAAACTTTATGCTAAGGTGCTAGGGATAAACAGATAAATACCTACTCACGTAAATTCAGAGTTTAGCAGCATAGTAGAAGAGGCTTATATATAAATAAAGATAACCTTAAAAAATAAGAGTTACAGTCACATGTAAGATAAAGTAAGCACACTTCTCCCTGTGTTTCCCATTGAAAATAACTAAGGATACTGGATAATATGCATGCATCATCTACCTTAGAACTCTCAAAAGGAAATGCTAGCAGGCAATCTGGGGAACTATAAGTACCACTGAACTGATGGTCTCTTCACAGCCCCAAACCTAGAAGTACATACAGGGTGCAGACAGACAGCTATTAGAGAAGCCCTCTCTTTCTGGTTGAAGGAGCAGGAAATTGAGCTCCTGAAGGACAAAGGCATTGTCAAAATTCCCACAGGTTTTGTTGTTGTTGCTTGTTTGTTTGTTTGTTTGTTTTTATTCTCTCCTTCCTCAGTCCCAAGGCAGACCCATGGTGGCAGCAGTGGCAGTAACAGCAGAACCAACCACAGAAGTGATGTCAACACCAGCAGAACGGATGCCTAAAACTCTGTGCCAAGAGCATGAGAGGAATCCCATTGCTTTTCCTTCCCCTTTCTCAATCCTCTCACCACTTGATCTGGGTGGCAGAAAAAATAGCAAAATGTATACAGCAGAGTAGATAATTCAAAGCCTCAGCTTTCTATCCAGAAGACAAGAAAGGAGGATCCTCAGAGATGGAAAGTACCGTGAAAATTGTGCAGCTGAAGGAGTTGGGGAAATCAATTCCATAATGTTGTTTACCAACTCCTGGGCTCACCCTCAACCTTCATGTGCATATATCTGAACTTAGACAGTAAACCACAGGCTTTGAGAATGGATCTATGGAGTAGACCACTGCCCAAGTCCCATACTCGTCACTGGGTGGCACACAAGCAGGACAGATCCAAAGCACAGCAAATACTTTGAAAACTGAACTGTCATTTGAGCCACAGACCCTGGAAAACAGCTGGAACTTGTGATCTGAACCAAACTCAACAATTGCTTGCTTAAAAAAATCAACATCCATAATTTCCATAAGATTTAGATCCAGGTGCCTCCCAACATAGTATTCAATATGTCCAGGATACAGTCCAAAATTACTCAACATATGAAAGACTAGGAAAATTTCAATAACTTGCAAGGGAACAGACATTCAACAGATGGTGACCAGAGATGACAAAAATGCTGGAATTATTAGACACAAAGAAGCTATTTTAACCATGCTCCATAAAGTGAGAGTGAGCACCATTAAAATGAATGGAAAGATAGAAAGTTGAGGTAGAGAAATAGAAGACATTAGGAAGAACAAAATGGAAATTTTAGAACTAAAAATTACAATAACCAAAAACAAAAAGACATAATGCTCAATGGCAGCATAGTGCTCAATGGCAGAATGGAGATGAGAGAAGAAAGGTCATTGAACTTGAAGATAAATCAATAAAAAGTATCCAATCTAAAAACAGGAAGTAAAAGATTGAAAAAAGTGAACAGAGTTACTGGGATCTGTGACAGTACCAAAAGATCTAATAATGATATCATCAAAGTTCCAGAAGGAGGGGAGAGTGTGATGCAGATAAAATTTTTGAAGAAATACTGGTTGAAATTTTTCCAATATTGCAAAAAATACATAAATTCAATAAGATCCAAAAGTTCATTGAACTCCAATAGGATAAACTCAATGAAATAAATATGCCCATGACAATAAAGTTGCTGAAAAGTAAAAACAAAGACAATAACCTGAAAACAGCCAGGGGAAAAACACAACACAAAACAGAGGGCCAGTGATTTGAATGATAGTAGATTTCTCATCAGAAATAATGGTAGAATGAAATGAAACAACATTTTTAAAATGCTGTAAAAAAAAGAGCTGTCAATCAGAATTCTGTGTCCACTGAAAATGCCCACCTGGCATAAAAGGGAAGTTAAGAGTCCTAGAAGGAAAAAAAAAAAGGAGCTAAGAAGATTCATGGCCAGCAGACCTACTCTACAAGAAGTTCTTCAGGTAGAAGAGAAATAATATCAGATGAAAACTTGGAACTTTCCAAATAAAGAGCAACAGAAATGGTAAATAATCTGGGTAAATGTAATAGAATATTTTTACTTTCTTAAGTTCTTTACAACACTTATGATATTTGAAAGCAAATCACATACCATTGACTAGTGACATTTTGTTTGTCCACTGGTTAATCCACACCTAATACAACAGTGTCTGGGACATGATATGTATTCTGTAAATATGTGACAAGTCAATGAGTTAATACATTGATAAATAAAGAAAATTTGAATGTAGCATGAAATGTAAAATATTAAAATTTGTGTAGGCATTAAAAATGGCACAACACAGGCCGGGTGCAGTGGCTCACGCCTGTAATCCTAGCACTCTGGGAGGCCGAGGCGGGTGGATTGCTCAAGGTCAGGAGTTCAAAACCAGCCTGAGCAAGAGCGAGACCGAGTCTCTATTAATAATAGAAAGAAATTAATTGGCCAACTAAATATATATAGAAAAAATTAGCCGGGCATGGTGGTGCATGCCTGTAGTTCCAGCTACTTGGGAGGCTGAGGCAGAAGGATCGCCTCAGCCCAGGAGTTTGAGGTTGCTGTGAGCTAGGCTAATGCCACGGCACTCTAGCCCAGGCAACAAAGTGAGACTCTGTCTCACAAAAAAAAAAAAAAATGGCACAACGGATAAAATGACCCTCTGGTTTAGGAGGTCAAGAGGAGGAAAAAGTATTAGCATTTTTTCCTCTCTTATTGGAGAAATAATGAATGCTAATTGCAGAAATATGCAAAATAAATAAGAATATAGATGAATATACTTATCCATAAATCACATCTTTAAACCCTTATTTTGCATATAACTCTAAAATATATGTTTTGTTTGATTACTGTTATTTTACTACAAAATCAAGATCATTCTCCAAATAGAGATTTTTCTTTTAGTTTTTTCGCATTATAATGTGAGCATTTACTGTATCATCAAATTTTCTACATTACAAATTATGATTTGTAATAAATAACATAAAACTTAGTCCTTAACATTTTCTATATTTAATCGTTTTCCTATTAACGAGCATTTGTGTTATTTCCTATCTTTCCTGACAGATACTGCTGTGATAAACCTCATCGTTCATAAATTACAATGCATATCTTTGTTTATATTTCCATTATGAATTTCTAGTCATATAGTTTTTAGATCAAAGGATGTGATTAATCTTTGGTCAAATGGTCCTCCAAAAAGGATTTAATTATTACCAGCAATGTATGAGAGTGCTTGAGTATTACTGTTTTTCTAATTCCTCATCAATAAGAAAACTAAAAATGAAAAGTCAAGATTTTGTTTGAAGTTTTTAAGTAATATGTACTTCTAAATATTTTTTCAAATATTTTTAAATAATTTGAACATCTTTTCTTGTGTTGTTTTATTCATGGCATTTGCCTGTTTACTGATTGATTTTCTTACTATGTTTATGCATGCATACTCTGACCCAATACCCAAAAGCCAAGATAACCAACTCAGTTCCCTAGCATTTACTGTTTTAAGCAGCTAATTTTTTCTTCCCACCTACAGCTTCTTCTCTGTGGGATGTACACTTCCAAAGACACCATCAGCTATTACCAGCTCCCAGTTCTACCTCTCTAGTCCTTCCTCCCCCCACCTGACCCTCTATTCCATGTGCTTAAACATCACTCCCACCTTCATTGCTTTCTCAAAGTTTCTGTCTCAAATCCAGTGCAGAAAGACACTTGGAAAGTCTGTGTGTATATGTTCACGTGTGTGTGTGCATGACATGGGGGCTGCTGTCTACTTCATAAAACAGAACCCATACATTAAATAAATGACTTTTTATACAATGGTGATTGCACATAATGATTTTTCATCATTTTTGTTTAAGAAGGATCTCTCTCGTGACGATGTAACCAGGTGACTGAGTATGCAGATGAAAAAAATTCTAGAAAGATATCACTTCAGTTTTTAGTGTTTTGTGTTTACCTTTTTATGTGAATTTCAAGGTTTTGTAATGGGAAAATAAAGGTGCTCTTTCCAGGGTGTTACTAGATTTAATACTAGAATTCCATGAATTGGGTTTATATAAGTTTTTTTTCCTGGTTTTGGTTTGGGGCATTCTTTTCTCTCCCTCCCTCCCTCCCTTCCTTCCTTCCTTCCTTCCTTCCTTCCTTCCTTCCTTCCTTCCTTCCCTCCCTTCTTCCTTCCTTTCTTCCTTTCTCCCTCCTTTCTTTCTTCCTCCCTTCTTTCCTTTCATCCTTTCTTTCTATTTCTCTTTACAGTTGGGATTTTGACATATGAATCAGAGTTTTCACATCAACACAGGGAAAATCAGTTCAAATCATGACAACTACATTTGTAAAGGCATAGAGCATAATGTCTAGTGTACTGGGGAAAATATAAGCAGTTCATTATGGCGGAAATGTAAAGTGCAAGGTGGGCAGATCCCTGAACAGAGGCGAATAGGAACTGTCCATCTTGGAACTCTACATCTCCTTCACTATTACTTTATCAAATTAGGCACACATCTTGGACATTTTTCCCATCAGAGTGCCCCTTCCAGTGGAGTCCTTCTTCAGCCTGTAGTGTGTGAGCCTTGCTCTGTGAGGCAGCTGGTGCATCTCCCCTCACACACCGCTGGTTGTTACAAGTGCTGTCTCCAGAAGATGCATTGCATGCTCAAAATCTAGTTCTCTGTAGGATGAGCTCTTTGATCCACATCAGTTTTCTCCCTTATTTCCCCACCTTCTTTCCTGCTTCGATGTTTATAATTTATTATTCAATTTTGACCTGTCTCATGAGTCTGCCACTTAATTCCTTTTCCTGTAACCTGCCCCTTCATACTTTGTAGTGCCTGTGTAACATCCTACTGGATGGATACTTCATGACTCATTGACTGTTCCCTAGCCATAGACTTCTACTAAGAAGGACAGCATCCTCTTTGACCTATCTCCAGTACCGGCTCCTGAGTTATTCTCGCCAGGCAGCCCTGTTGGGTGGGATCATTGCCCTGACTCTAAGCACTCTAAGCCCAGGTTGCAGACCTAAACAAAGCCTGCCTCCCAAATCTCTTCAGTCTTCCTCTTGCCTCCATTTCTACTGATGTTGCCAGACCTGCCACTGAATTGTTATCCCTGTTTCCATCTTCTGCCAGCCCTCTTGCCTAATCTATTTACAGAGTTCTCTTTCTAAAACCCAGCTCTCATGATGCCATCCCTTAGTCCCCGCACCCCATGAAGTTCCCCTTAACATTAGAACACAAAGTAAACACAGAGAAAAGCATTCAAGACTCTCCTCTATCTGACCTCAGTCTAACTTTTTAGTCTTGTTTTCCATTATATGTATTACAAACCCTTCAATCCACTTACTTCTTGTGATTCCTCTGATACTCTAGACACTTTTATGTCTTAATGCCTTTGCTCAACCTGTTCTGGAGGACTTTACCTGGCCTCTCATCTTTACCTGTCAAAATCTTATTTACGAGTCAGGGCCTAGCTCAAATGATGTTTTCATGAAACCTTCCCAGAATTTATTCTTATTCTCTTTTGGAATTCACATATACACATTTGTGTTTTTTGGGAATCAGATTTTCAAAATTTATCAAGTTATTATGTGTGCTGAAAATCTGCTAGGAGGAGTGGTATCTTTTCTTAAATACTGCTCTATTTCATTGG
The DNA here is from genome assembly GCA_963574885.1 of Lepilemur ruficaudatus. Classification (NCBI taxonomy): domain Eukaryota; kingdom Metazoa; phylum Chordata; class Mammalia; order Primates; family Lepilemuridae; genus Lepilemur; species Lepilemur ruficaudatus. The sequence goes on along the minus strand of CAUYRT010039508.1, from coordinate 57,685 downwards.
TTAAAAAACTCATCTTACAAAATTTTGGGGAAACACAGAGATGAATAAAGCAGTCTCGCTCTTCTAATTGGGAAGCCAGACAGGTGCATGCACAGTCTCAGAATTGTGATAAATATCTTGGACGTGCTCAGAGGTCTGAGGAAGCAAATAGAGAAATATGCCTGACTATCTGGAGAGGAGAGGGCAGTCTGGTCTAGGAAGGCCCCAGAGCATGCGTCACCTTGAAGGATGGGGTGGCAAAGGCCATTGGAGACAAAGGAAACAGGATGTGTGCATTAGAGCCCTTGTATTTGGTTACAAATACAAATAGCAGAGAAAGGGCAATTTCTATAATGAGGAACAGAATTTTCAGAGGCAGGGACAAACTAGGTCTTAGAAATAAATCAGAACCAAGGCATTGAAGTTTACAAGGAATTTCTTCACATGGACTTCATGTGAACGTCTCTCTCACTGCAGTCTGGTTGAATTTGCTTTCCAGGCCACACAATAAAACATGGTCAGCTAGAGCTCCCCGGCTGACATTTCTCTGGTCAGGGGTGTGCTCTTTATCTATTGTTATATAAAAAATTACTCCAATACTTAGCAGCTTAAAATAACACATATTTATTATTTCACAGTTTCTGTGTGCCAAGCTTATCTCTGGCTCAAGGTCTCCAATGAGATTGCAGTCAAATTCTTGGCCAGGACTGTGGTCTCTTCTGAAGGTTCAGCTGGGGGTGGTGGTGGATGGAGTGGGGGAAGAGGAGGATCTGCTTCCAAGTTTAGTCGTGTGGCTGTTGACAGGCTTCCAAAGATTCAATTCCAAACTCACTCACGTGGTTGTTGAAGGCTTCATTTTCTCACGGGCTGTTGGACTGAAAGCCTCAGCTCCTTGCTAAACCACGGAGTCCTCTTCATAGGACGACTCACAGCATGAGTGATCTGAGAAAGAGAGAGACACTGAGAGAGAGTGTCTCAGTTCATTTAGCGTTGTTGTAACGGAATACCTGAGGCTGGGTCATTTATAAAGAAAAGAGGTTTATTTGGCTCATAGCTCTGCAGGCTGTACAAGAAGCATGGTGCCAGCATCTGCTCTGGTGAGGGCTTCAGGCTGCTTCCAGTCACGGCAGAAGGTGAAGGGGAGCTGGCGTGTGCAGAGATCACATGGCATGAGGAAGCCAGAGAGAGAGCGGGGAGGTGCCAAACTCTTTTTACAACCAGCTCTCATAGAAACTAATAGAACGAGAACTCACTCATTACCATGAGGACAGCACCAAGCCGCTTATGAGGGATCCCCATGATCCAAACACCCCCCATTAGGCCCCACCTCCAACACTGGGGATCACATTTTGAGATGAGGTCTGTGGGGACACACATCCAAACTGTAGCAGGGAGAGAAGCTTAGAGAGGGCTCCCATAGTGGGCCCCCATAGAAGCCACATTCTTTTTATAATCTAATCTAGGACATTACATCCCGTAATTTCAGCCACATTCTGTCCATTAGAAACAAGTCACTAAATGCACCTTGTTTCAAAAGTAAGGGGATTACACAAAAATGTGACTACCAGGGGTAGTGAACAGAGTGAGAAATTTTCAGAGAAAAGGGGCTGAACTGCTCATTTTAATAATTGGGGATTCTCACTGTCCCTTACACACACATGCACACACCCACCACGCACATACAGACAAATGCATGTGCATGTGCACACATGCACATACCCGCTCATAGACAAGCACTCACATAAATACCCTGCCTTTTATCTTTCCTACATATTAGGATTCTGAAAACACTTTCGTTTGAATGAAGCTTTAAAAGCTTTGAAAACTTATATTTAAAAAGATAGGTCCAAAAAGAGGCAAGACGTGTCCTGGATCACAGAGCAAGTTAGTGGCAGAGCAGGGAAGAAGTTATGGGTTGGCAGAAGATTACTGTTTTATTATGGTGGTTAGAGAGGAGGGCTGAAGCCTTGGGAGGTTTTCAAGGAGGAAAGTGGAAGGCTTAGCTGTGATTGGGATTTACAAGGAAGAATGGAGAGAGAGAAGTACTGAAAGAATTAGTAAATGATCTGGTGGGGGAAAGAATAAGATGATGCCAAGACTGGGAAGCTAGATCAAAGAAAGCTCTGTTTGAAATAAGGAAGACCTAAATTATTTGTTGGTTAAAGGGATAAAGTGGGAATCAAAAAGGCAATGGAGAAGCAGGAGATCAGGAGAGAGTAGATGAAGCCAAGTGCTTGGAGAGGCTGGAAAGGGTGAGGCCAGGAATACAGGGACAGGGCACTTCCTCATCAAAAGGAAAAGAAAAGAAGAAAAGAATGGGGAAGAGCTCTGAGAGATTCTCTTGGGAAGGCACAGGAAGCTGAGGAACCTCAGAGCAGAGAAGGTTCCTGCCTACATGTCAAACGTCAAGCCGTGTCCTGGGGAAACTGAGGGAAACAGTGGACTTTGAGACTTGGGAGCATGAAGGAGAATTTGCACAGCTGCTGTGATGTTAAGGAGCAGGAAATAAAAGACAGGTGATGAGTGGTGAGGGCTGAGCTGGGGTTGGACACTGGGACTTTACAGGGGGATCACTCAGGTCCATTTCCCAGAACTTCTTTGACTGTCCTGAAGCCAGCAGCTCAGTGCAGACCCTCACTCAGCACTGTGAGATATTGGGGTACCTAGATCTTTTCTGCTACTTTTGCTTAGACCCAGGGAGGCTGAGAAATTAGTTAATGGTCGCCAAATAGAGATGGGGACCAGCTGTTCTTCCTTGCCACTAAAGGAAAAAACAACGCCTGTGGTATATGCAGAGAGCAAGAATAAATGGAATTCAGTAGAGCAGAAAAATATTGCCCAGCTAGATTCAGGAAAACAAACTCCCCATCATAACTTTGTGCTATAAGACAGCAATTAGGTTATAGGATGACATACTTAATTCTTCAATTGGTTATTTCTGCTATGGGCTTGAGAATAAATGAGCTTAAGCTGTAGCTTGAGCTATTTGAGCAAATGTCAAGGAACGCATTTGTGGGGCTGTTAAAAAGCAGTATAGCTTTTTGTCATGGGCTTTGGAGCCATACTGTCTGGGTTTGAATCTTGCCTTTTAATAATTGCGTGACCCTGGGTGAGTCATAGTCCTTTCTCTTTTCATTTTCTTCATCCATAAAATGGTGATGACAATAGTACCTATCTTATGGAGTTGTTGTAAAAAGCCCTTGTCACAAAACCTGATAAACAATATTCAATAAATATTGGTTATTAGCTTTTATCATTTTTTTAAAAAAATAAAATTTCTTGGTGAATTTCACAGAAGCACTGATTCGCAGAGTAGGGATTCCAAGGCCCCTTGATCCTATGGGTTTCAAACTGTGCTCCTCAGTGCCCAAGAGTAAAAGAGAGATGCTTCTGGGTTTTTTTTTTGTTTGTGTGTGTGTGGTTTGTTGTTGTTGTTGGGATCGGGCCGGGCAGACAAGAACTGCTGCAGCTCTCATTCATTCTGCTGCTTCAATGAGAAGAGTAGTCAGCACAAGAATGAGAATAGATCTGCTTCTATCAATATCACACACATGTCATACTTCTGCCTATATCTGGAAAGATGCTTTCAATATTAAACAAAGAAAAACTGAACTATTTTAACAAATAAGGAAACTGAAGTCCAGAAGGAGAAATGATTTGCCCTAGAATAGGTCAAATGCTGACTTTTCAGCAGAGTGAGATCTAGCACTCAGGCCTCTTGCCTCCAGCCCAGGGTTGCTTCTCCTACAGCTCCCTAGCAATCCAGGCCCCATTGCGAAATACCTAGAGACATGTGGCCACCATCCAGGCTGTGTATCACAGTTGCATCATATGCCCTCCTCTAAAACCTTGACTCAAAAAGAACTTTTGTCATGGAATTATAGGGAAGGAGCAGAATATTTTGAAGTTTCTCCTAAATGCGTATGTCTGTGTGCATTCTTAAATGCATGACTTTTCCCTTTCCCCAAAGACCTAGCTTACTCACATTGGCTCTGAAAATCTCTCTTAAGTCCCAGGTAGTTGGCTAGCCACTCCCAGGGCTTCCCCCAGCACCTCTTCCCAGCGTAGTGTTTTGGGTGTCCATTTTTCATAATGAGTAAAATATGATCTTACTTTTGAGTCAACCATCTTTGACTTCCCAGTGCCAGCTCCAGTGACTAGCACATAGCAGGTGCTGGGCAAATAATGGATGCTAATATATGATTTCAAATCACAAGCTGATGCACCAATGTGATGAATAATTTAATACTGCCATTATTATCATGGTGAAGGAGCAAGAGATGTAACATTTCTTGTTTCAAATGAGCTAATTACGGAGTTGGCTAAGAACTTTTGCAAAACTTTGTTTTCTCTGTGAGAATAAAGTTTGGGTCTAATAATGCCATATAGGGTTTAATTTTTATTTGTCATGTAAAATGTGTAAAATGTCGGTGGGGTAGGAGGAAGGGTGCAGGAAGAGTGGGAGAGAGTGGTTAGAGGCAAGCCTTGTCTGCTGGAAAGTTTCAAGAAGACCCACCAACCCTGTACACATAACTGGAGACTTTCTTATTTCTTGGATACAAGGCCTGTCTGTGAGCCCACAGAACCTTCTTCCTGTAGGCACATTTCTCCAGCTGACTGATTAGGGCAGACCTTTTAATGAAGGCATTAATAAAAGAAGCCCCAGCTCCAGAGGGGGCCTACACTAATTAGGATAGTGTCAGTCAAGAGAACACCCACACAGACAGCTCCACATCTTCTCGCCAATGCTAGGATGCAGGGAGCTGCCAATTGTTGCTGCCCCAGATGCTCTTTCTTCCCCACCTTAGGAGCTTGTTTGTTAAAATCTGCTTCCTACACAGTAAGCTCCCCTGGGGATATGTGTGCCAGCTCCGCCCCAGCCAGGACCTGGGGAGGTGGCACCTTTAACCCATCTGAGACACCTTCATCTCTGCAGAAAGCATTGCAGCTATGCACATTTTCAAGGAAAACAGAGAGACTGCAATATTCAGCCCTCCCAGCCTCTCATTTTCCGTCTGCTGAGCAGTGAAATTAATGCCTTCCTCCCTTCATTTTTCTGTTCTTCATTTAAAACTTTCCATATTGATCAACACTATCTCATCTGTATTAGCCAGTGTTTTCCAGAGAACATAGATATGTATATAGTCAATATGCATATATTACATATGTATACATTCCTTTAAATAAATCATTTATGTTATTTACAATCATATATATGTGCGTCTGTGTGTGTGTGTGTATATATATACACACACATATGATTGATTTCAAGGAGTTGGTTGATGCAATTGCGAGGACTGGCAAGTCCAAAATTTGTAGGGCAGGCCCAGCAGTCTGGCAATTCAGGCAGAAGTTGATGCTGTAGTCTTTCCCTTCTTTTGTGGGAAAACTCAGTTTAAAATCTTTCAACTGATTAGATGAGGCTCATCTACAATTTAGAGAGTAATCTCCTTTACTTAAAGTCAACTAAATGTATATGTTAACCACATCCATGAAATACCTACATAGCAACACTTACATTAGTATGTGATTAAATAAGTGAGTACAATAGCCTAGCCAAGTTGGCACATGAGACTAACGATTACACCATTCTTTACCTCATTTGAACCTCCCAATATTTCTTGCAGCTAAGCAGGGAAGTTAGCATTATCTACATTCTACAGATTCAAAAACTGAGGGTCTTCTGAGTTATATCTTGTTCACTTTTACGCAGCTAGTAAATGTCTTCAAGCTCACTAATTCTTTCTTCTGCTTGGTCAGTTCTGCTTTTGAGAGACTCTGATGCATTTCTCAGTTTGTTAATTGAATTTTTAGACTCTAGAATTTTTGCTTGATTTTGTTTTATTATTTCAATCTCATTGTTAAATTTCTTTGATAGGCTTCTGAATCCCTTCTCTGTGTTATCTTGAAGTTCATTGAGCTTCTTCAGTACAGCTCTTTTGAATTCTTTGTCTGAAAGGTCATATATCTCCATCATTCCAGGATTGGTCACGGATATCTTATTTAGTTCGTTTGGTGAGGTTATGTTTTCCAAGGTGTTCTTAATGTTTATGGATGTTTGTCAATGCCTAGGCATTGAATTTTGGGCTTGTTGAAACTCATCCTTCTTGAAAAAGCTTTCCAGATATTCAAAGGGAATTGAGTGTGTGATTAAGTCTATGGTCTCTGCAGCCATATCAGCACCAGGGGTGCACCAAGCCCAGGAATGCTGCGACTCTTACAGACTCCTGGTATCACCTTGGTGGATTTGGGTAAGATATGGGAGAATTCCCTAGATTTCCAGGCAAAGTCTCTCACTCTCTTCCCTCGCTCTCTGTGCCGGGCTGCTGGAGTTGGGGGAGGAGTGATGTGGGCACTCTCTTTGTGGCCAACAGCACCCAGTCACACCTGAACCAGCCCAGCCTCACCCAGAGCCAGTGGTGACTGTTGCCAAGCTACCTTAATGTTTATTCAAAGCCCAAGGGCTCATTAGTCATTAGTCAGGTGGTAAATCCCTGCCAGGACTTGGTCCTTCCCTTCAGGGCAGCTTATTACTTTCTGGCTCAAGGTGGGTCCAGAAGTGCCTTCCAGGAACTGAGGCCTGGACTCAGGAGCTTCAGGAATCTGCTTGGTACTTTATTTTACTGTTGTTAAGCTGACACACAAGTTGCGAAACAAAGTCTTCTGAACTCTTCCCTTTTCTTTCCCCAAGTGGAAGAAGATTTTCCCTGAGCCACGCTGCCTGGAGCCGGGGGAGGTGTGACACAGGCACTGGCTTGGCCACCGCCACTGGTATCTCACTGGGTCACGTGCACTGCACATCCGCTAGCTCTGAGCCAACACAGCCACAGGGATTGCTCAAAGTTGGCAGCCTTTGGAGCCTGAGTGTTTTATAAATTTAGTCCAGGCCTCAGGCTGCTTTCTGTTAGCTGGTGGTGGTGCCAGCTAGAACTTGGGTTTCAGGGTAGAGGATTTTCCTCTGTCCAGGCTGGTCTAAATGCTCCCGCTGTGGGTACCAGCAGAATTCTGCCCTGTGCTGTGTTCCCCTGTGCCAGGGCAGCCCTGAGTTTCAATTCAAAGCTCCAGAATCCCTTCACTCTTCCTCTCCCTGGGCACACGGATTCTTTCTCCACTCAGCTGCCAGGGAGGGGATGGGGGAGAAGTAGTGTAGGCAATTCAAGTTGTCTTTTCTGCCCTCTTAAGTGTCTCTTTCCATGATATAATGTTAAAACTAGGTAGTATAATCACTCATCTTATTTTTGGTTCTTCTGAAGGTGCATGCTTACATGGATCATTGTGGAATTTGGTGTTTGTGCAGAGGGATGAGCACTGGAGATTTCTATTTGGCTGTCTTGCTCCGCCCGTATATATCTTAATCCTGTGTCTGGGCATCCCTTCCCTCCTATCATCACCAAATCAGAATGGACTTTCCCCAAATGATAATAGTTGTACAGAATTTCACAACTTAAAACATGCTTTCAGACGCATTATTCCACTTAATCCCTGGGGGAAAAAAGCAATGTAAACATCATGAAATTCCCAATTCCTAGAAGAAACTTAGGTCCAGAGAGTTTAAATGACTTGACCAAGGCCTGTAGGCCAATATCTTTGAGAGCATTAGAATTTGCAGTTTCACCTGGTTCTTCCTGCTCAGTCATCAAAAGCAAGCATCATCAGTGTGTATTATTTTACTCGAGCTGCCATAATAAAATACCACAAACTTGGTGGCTTAAGCCACGGAAATTTATTGCTTTAGAGTTCCGGAGACTGGAAGTCTGAGGTCAAGGTGTTGGCAGGTTCCTTCTGAGGGCTGAGTGGGAGAACCTGGTCTGTGCTGTTCTTCTAGCCTCTGATGCTTTCCCTGCCATCTGTGGCACTCCTTGTAGAAGCATCACTCTGACATCTATCTGCCTTCACACTCACATGGGGTTCTGTGTTTGTGCTTGTGTTCAAATATCCCCTTTCTATAAAGACACCAGCTATATTGGATTTGGAACCCTCTCTACTCCAGTATGACTTCATCTTAACTAATTCTACCTGCAACAACCCTACATCCAAATAAGGTAGGACTTCAGCATATGAATTTTGGGGAGACACAATTCAACCCATAACAATAAAGGTCCCTTAAATCCATCATCTTTTCACTCTGTGAAGTAGGTAAAGCTGAGGTTATTATACCCATTTATAAGATGAGCATTAGAATCACCAAGGTTAGGTAGGTTGCCCAAGACTACTAAGTAAGTGACTTATCTGCCCCTCCCCTAACCCTGTTCCCACCACTTAACTCTAAAAGCTATATACTTTCAAGCTACATTAGGGCACATAGAACTCCACAGATGTTCCAAGTATAGGTTCAGTGAAGGTCATGCAGCAGCAGCCTGTGCTTGTTGAGAAACTGCTGGCTGAGAGAAAATGACTGAATTTATAAAATCCTCTAACTGTGAAGCACACCTGGAAGGGATATTAACCTGAACAGGAAAGAAAAATATTGTCACATCTGTGTATCATCAGTCTCCAAATACTGAGGAAATGGCGCCAGATAGGGGTTGTGCAAAGTACAAAGTTAACTAGATAATGGAAAGGTTAGCTGTACTCTTTGGGAACATTGACATTTCTTTGTTGCCATAACTACATAGAATTATCAGCAAAGTTGTTGTCATCCAAAACAGGATCAAAATCTTTGAATGAGATTATCTCAGATCAGAAAACCTTCCAAATTACCTAGATTTTCCTAAAAGGTACAAGAAATAATCAGCCTCATCATAATCACAAATTATGGCATGCCTGGTAGGGCACTGACATGAGCCATAGCTTACAGCATGGAGTTTTGGATGAATTGCAGAGTGTAAAGCAGTGCTCGGGCATCCAAGGGCCCTGGAGAAAGCTTAAGGTTTGCAGACAGAAAGAATGGATCCACCTCCTACCTTTGCTCCACAACTTTCGGATTAGCTTGGAGGCAACATGTACAGTGGGAGGAGCTGGGCCTTGTAGGTCAGACAGATCTGAGTTTGTCTTGTGGGTGTCATTCCCGAGCTTTATCACCTTGGCACCTACCTCAAAAGTCATTAAGTGGATTAAGTTAGATAATGTTTATTAAATGCCTGCCACATTAAGTTCTCTTAATATAAGTTGGTTCATTTTCCTTCTCTTTCTCTGTCACCCTTCTGTACTTATTTTGACATAGTTTTTTGATGCTAACAAAGGAAAATGGAAATGATTATCTGAAAAGCATTTTTAAAAACCAAAACAAACAAAACCCTATTCCTAAACCTTCATTTGTTGATCTGCCAGAGATTTTTGTGGCTGTTTCATTATTTCAATACATCTAAGGTTGAACCAGGCACTTGGTTGGCAAGAAGCACAAATACCAGTTGCCAAGTGCAAAAACGGCACTTCCAGTAGTGGTTTCTAGCAGGTATGCCTCCATAATCAAATAAAATATGCTCATAGTAATTATCTAGACCACTGTCTGTGACATTGACACACATTGTTCAGGCCACAAAGGTTCTCTCAGGGCTCTGTGTCCCTTGAGCCTCACTTCGGTCCTGTTTGTGCATTGGGCAGGTCAGAGGTTGTTAGAACCAGGCTGGACTGTCATGAAGAGACTGAGTTTCATAAAACAGCTCATTGGTATTGGGGCCAAGACTTAAGCCTGGGCCCCTGGCCTCCTATTCTCCCACTTCACACTGCCTTCTGGCTTAGCATTATCAGTTCAAACTCCATCCCAGAACCCTGTGTAAGAGGCAGAACTAATCCCCACGTGGAGGTAGTGTGCATATCTGGGAACCTGTCCTTGCTGGGGCCCTGAGCTCAGCAGCCCCCAAAGTGCCAGAGCCTTCCCCCGCAGGGGGAGAGGAATGTAACATTGATTTTCACTTAATCAGCAGCCAGTTTTAACATTTCTTTTTCTTTACGAAAAGACAGATTTTTTTTACCACTGTATTGAATACAGTTATTTTCTTTATAATACTGAATGAATAAAGAACATTAAATTACATTTTATTTAGTCCACATTCACTGAAGCCTATCCTGTGCCAGGTCCTGTGCTATAATTATGTTCTGTGGGAACATAAAATTAATCAGAGATGGACAGTTCTTCCAAGAAGCTCACAGTCTAGTAGGAAGATAAGACATTTCTGGGAATGACAGGAGGAGGGGATGGGGTGCTGAATTGCTACACCACCACCCTCAGAATCCCAGCCCAGAACCTGAAGACAACAGCATGGGCTGGCCTCTTTTTAATTATCCTTAGCTATGGTGTTCATTCTATAGACTAAGTCATCCTTTGTAAGCATCTGGAGCTACACTGATAGAATTTTCACCAATATTAGAAATGTTCTATATCTATGCTTTCCAATATGGTAGCCTCAAATACAGTAGCTCAGGAGCTGCTGGGTACTTGAAATGTGGCTAATCCAACTAAGGAAATAAAGTTTTAATTTAATTTAATTTTAATGAATTTTAATTGTAGCTAGTGGCTACCATATTGGACAGTGCAAGTCTACAGACAGGAAAGTGACAGCTCTTTCTGACCATGTTATTGTTGGAGGGCAGCTAGAGGTGGTTGTGGGGAAGGGGCCTCCCACTGCTCTCCTGCCACTCCAGGACTACTTTTTTTGGATAGTACACGAAGAGGCTTAGACATGCAGGGTTGAGTCCTCTGAAGTGTCACTAAACCAAGGTAGTCAGCCAGGCCCTCCCACACCTACATGTGGCTGCCACTAGCAATGTTCCCTTCTCTTTTGAGCGATCAAATCAAGTCTGGCAAAGTGCAGCTTTGGAAAGGTGCCAACCCCAGTGACAGAGAAGCAATAAGTTGTCCAGAAAGCCTAGGGCCTAGCTATCAAGGCCGTGTGGCAGCCTGTGAGCTGGACATGATGAAATCTGTGATCCAGTCTGAACCATACTGTGAGCTCACTCTGTGACCCAGAGCAGGCTCTTCCTCTTGCTGGGCCTCAGTTTCCTTTTCTCTAAACTGGGAAATTGGATTTCCTAATTTTTCAAACAGATGAAAGCTTCTGAGAATACCTATTCCCAAAGACTGAAGTTTAGGTAGTGAAGAAAGGAGAGTCTAGAGATTTATTTTCCAATGCAGAGCACAGGGTGAAACTAATTTAGCAGTAATAAAAAATGGGAATAGTTGAAAGTACATGGCGTTATTGGTGGTAATCAAGTGCTGCTGTCCAACTTAGCAACAGTAAGAAAAATAGGCTGAGAAGATTACAAAGGAGAAAGGGGAAACTGACATGAACTGATATGAAAAGAAAATAGAAAACAAAAAAGGCAAGAACCAAAGAAGGGTCAGATAAATGACAAGAGAATTATTAGCCTTTCATGTCGGTGAAGGGTGAAAAAGGCAGCAACCCCTGTGTGCTGGAGAGAGTGATTTGATCAGTGAGGAACAGCACAGTTTTGCCCTTGATGTAAGAAGTCTTGACTTCTTTAGGAGCATCTACAAGCACGGAAGAGAAAAATGCCTGTGGGAACAGCTTCACTTCATTTATTCATTCAACAAATATTTATTGAGTACTGCACAATGTTGCCTCTCAATCCTTGCTGAGTGTCAGAATCACCTGGGAAGTTTAAAAAAATAAAAACCTGGTGTCCAGGTCCCTTCCCAGAGCCTCCATTTTAATTGGTCTGGGGTGGTGCGTGGTGTTGGTGGGAGTTAAACCTCCCCAGGTGACTCTAATGTTTAGCACAGCTGAGACTCTCTCGTTTCTTGTGCCAAGCAGGATATACAATGGTGAAAAAGATGGATAGGGCCCCTGTCCTCACCAGGGGCAGGTATTCCCCAAGGTAACCTCAGAAGGCGCAGGGAGGTTATGGGGCAAGAACTATCTCTACACTGGAGATGAAGAAAGTGATACAGAGGTGTGGTTTATTCCCAGGGTCGTACAGCTTGAAAGTCGCTAGTCCAGGACCCAGCTCCATTAGGCCAAGTCTCAACACCTAGTGCTCCTTCCCCTATTCCACACTCCCTCAAGCAACAGGATGCAGACAAAGGGGCCTTCCAATTGTCCCTTCTCTTTAGTTTTCAGACATCCGAAAAGTTCGATAGGCTCTGGCCATGCCTAGAGTTATCAGACCTTCAAGTGCCCATGGGCTGTGGGGAATGGCTGAAGACTGGGGACCCAGGATAGAACTACTGTGGATCACAGTAAGAAGACCCCTCACTTGAGGTACCCAAAAGGGAAAAAATGCAAATTTATGGATACCTAATATGTGGCAGGCACTGGGCCAGGTGCTAAAGACACAAAGATGAAAGAGAGTCAGTCCCAGTTCTAAAAGTCTACAGAGCCTGGTAGGAGGAAGTGAATGCAATGTGGCTTGACTGTGAATGTTCTAGAGCAGGGGTTGACAAACCTTTCCTGTAAGAGCCAGATGGTGAATATTAATATTTTCAGCTTTACTGTCCATGCAGTCTCCATCACAACTACTAAATTCTGCCACTGTAGTGCAAAAGCAGCCACAGACAATACACAAATGAACACACCCAGCTATATTGCAATAAAATATGGTTTATGGACACTAAAAATCAGATTTCACATAATTTCCATGGGTCATGAAATATTCTTCCTTTGATTTTTCAATTATTTAAAAATGTAAAAAATAATTCTTAGCTTGCGAGCTGTACAAAAAACAAGTGGTGGGCAGGGTTTGGCTGCCAGGTTGAAGTTTGCCAGCTCCTGTTCTAGAGGTATTCATTGTACCAGGGAGCTTATGGGAAGAGACAGCCACCTTTACCTGGTTTAGGATACCAAGGGAGGCTTTTCAGAGGAGGTGTCACTTTAACTCCTCCCAATTTATCCAGCTGCCCTTCAGACAGTGGCTATTTTCCTACTTAGGACATGACCCAGAAGCAGACTCGAGTGAATTCTGTAGATATTCTTTAAAGGAAGGAATAAAATCAGATTTAAAAAAGTTTCTCAGGTATTTTTAACAATCACTGGATGCTCTATGTTGGAATATAGAGTTGTGAAATCCTCCTATGACAAATGATCCCTGCTTCGTTAGAAGTTATTAATAGCAAAGACAACAACGGGAAATGACATTTACTGAGCATCTTCTGCCACAGACTTTCTTACACAATTTACCTAAGTTTTCTCATCTATTCCTCACAGTTACCCTAAACGTTAATATTATTCTCCATTGTGCAGATGATGAAACTGAAGCGCAGACATACAAATATTCTCAAAGTTATTAAAGTAGTACCTGGTAGAGTCGGGGCTTGAACCCAGGCTATCAGGTGTTAAAGCACAATTTCCCTTATCATTCTCCCTTTCCTTGCACAGTGATCATATTTCGTGAACAAAGAGGTTTGTAAACAGAGTTGAAACAGCACAAAAGTTTCTAGAAAAATTAATTACAAATTACAAGCTAGGCAACTAAGTACCTTGGAAAACTTTCAACTGAAATGCATCCAGAAATTATCACTATCAGCCTCACTTGCTCCCCTGCCTATATCAAAATTTCATCCAATTAAAGAAAGACAGGGATTGGTTGGTGGGAAGAGCAATAGCTTTTAGAAAGCCAGTCTTAATATTATTGGAGTCTGAGAGATTTATATTTCTGAGGATAATTCTTATGTGGCATTTGGGAATTGAAACCTTTATATAAAAGTGTTCTACTCCAGTAATAAAATTCACATATAACTTCATTAATACTCTGTGTAAGCTTCTTATACAGAGGGGGGCAAGTAATACTCTTTTTGATTTTGAGGCCAAATTTCTGCTTCTTAATTGTCAAGACCAGTCTGCATAATATGTTCCTTACTCCTAAAATCAGAGCCTCTTGAAACCCACTGTGAAACTCAGGGAAAAGAAAGAGACCCTTAAACAGGGCCAGCCCTGCCCCAGACTGGAGCGTCTTTCCTCTCTCAGTTATGCACAATGGCTCAGGCCTTTGTCAGTCCTCAGAATCATGTAGGGAGCATTTGCTATGTACCTCACTGGCATTCATTTCCAGGTCTTCTGGCAATAGGTCTATTCTTCCGTAGGGATTCAGCCCTTCCTCACCTCCAGTCTGTGTGTTTTTGGGTGAAACACATGACCCAGGTGTAAGTCAGCTGTTCATGCGCCCCCCCACACGTGCATGGACACATGCCCCCACCTACCCCATTTTGCTGGCACAGTAATGCTGGGAGAGAAAAGACACTTCTTTTCTACTTCATTGTTACCTGACAACCAATTGCTACTTTACGGAGAGAGTCTGCCTGACAATGGAGTTAAAATAGGAAGGGGAACAGAGAAATGTAGGAAAAGGATTTTTGTGCCGTTTGTGAGCCTTGGATCAAATCACATTTACTGCACCTGTTAGATGAGCCAATATATTCTAATTTTTGCTTACACTGAAATGTTTTTCTGTTGCTTACAACCAAAAGAATCCTAGCTGAAAACTTAATCCCCCACCTCTGATTCAGTCCCAGTAACAGTGACCCTGCCTTGATCCCTGTCCCATGTCTCTGACCTCATCACCCAGCAAGTGTCTTGGCCCTTCTGATTCTGGGAGCTTACCTTGTCCTGACCAGTTCCACCTCATCCCCATCCTAGAGACTGGACATTCACCAGTTCCTGCTCCAGACTAAACAGTGGAAAAGGCCACTTTTTTTTTTCCTCTTTGTGTTTCACATTGATTACATAAGAAATACATGTTAGTGACAGGACATTTATTTAACACATAGGTGACTGGAGAAAAATATTTGTTATTCATAATCTCCCTTTACTTGAAAATTATACAGCCAGGTAACAGGAGGATCTTTTGTTTGCTGAGTGTAGACAAAACCCTTCATTGTCAGTATAATGGCCTTAGACCTATTTAAAGTTGATATTAATGAGTGGGAAAGAATATGCAAGCAGGGAATTGCTCTGCCTAAGAAGAGAAGAGATTAAGAGGCCCCAGAGAATAATTACTCCATGGAGGAAGAAGACAGCAACCCAGAGGCTGCGTGGGGGAAGGCGCAAAGCTGCAGGATGGAAACAAGTATGGAAAAAGCACCAAGTCTCACGGAAAGATTTGAGGTGAGAGCCTGTGCACTGTGAATTGTCAGTCCTCTCTGCCTGCCCTGTGATTCTACAGTATTCTACACTGCTCATTATTCCTCATGAGTGAGGTGAATTTGGAGCGAGCTGGAAGAAAGAGAACAGGAGCACAGGAGTGAGCAGCAAGTATAAGTTTACACATAACAAGCATTTTGGCCGGAATGGAATTGGAATTCAGATGCTGTGGGATAGAGGAATAGATAATCTTCTTTGCAATAATTTCATTTATATCCCAGCTGAAATTAAGGATATGGGAAGTGGAGTCTGGCAAGGGCAAGCTTCCAAATTGTACATCTGCATTGGGGCCTGGAAGTTTCAGGAAGGGAATTTTTCTCTGTCCTTGTACCTATTTGCATCTACTAATTGACATATTGAAAATTTTTTATTATCATTAAATATACTTCTGCCATATTCACTATCAAATTGATACTAATTTATCAACACTTATGTGCACATACGGTAGCAACATTCATCCATCCGGTGTCGGGCAAGTGGGAGGGGGAGGAGGGGATGGGTATATTCACACCTAACAGGTGTGGTCGCACTGTCTGGAGGATGGACACTCTTGTAGCTCTGACTCGGGCTGGGCAAAAGCAATATATGTAATCTAAACATTTGTACCCTGTAATATTCTGAAAAAAATATTCACAACATTTAAAGTAATGGGAAAGCAAAAGAACTCCCAGACAATATGTGTTTTATGTTCTTTAAAAAAAAATTTAATTAGCTTAGAAATAAGCCCAAATATATACATTCTTCCTCTTTCTCTCACATGGAAATAAATAGAGCAAGTGTTATAACAGAAAAAATAAATAACATTTTCAATAGCTTCATAATATCCATTACATAGCTACACAAAATATTTAGCCAATATCTTTTGCTTGGCATTAAGATTGTTTATATGATTTATTTAAATAAGCCACACTGAGATGTTGTAGATATGTTCTTACACATTTTCCTAATGAGAAATTCTTAGAAGTAGAATCTATGTGTCAGGAAAAAATGAGTATGATGTGTGAAGGCAATCTTCATAGTGTGTCTCCTTTCACTTTGTGTTTATATGATACATACATATAGATATATATCACATTAAATATATAAATTTTACATATATATAAAATTTTCCTTATAAGCAAGGACTTGGTGGTTGTTTGTAAAGTTAAAGGCCAAAACTGAGTGAAAAGCTGCTTACGTCCATACATTTACCCTTCAGAAAGCCTTACAGCCAGGGTGTTGGGACCCTCATTTTCTCCACAGAAGATCTCATGCGATTAGAAGTGTTCTGACAAAAGCAACTGTCTTCATAGGGAACTCCGAAGATGAGAAAATAATGTTGGAACTCCATGATCTTAGTACAAATTCCATGAAAGAAAGGTCTTTAGTCTCTCCCTTCTTCTTCAAACTTCCCTGCGTAAAGCTCCATTGACTCCACTTTGCATACAGAAAAAGAACTCAAACTCCTGGAATCACATCCAAATTCACAAAACTAATAAAGAAATGATGGAAATGGAAAATCATTATTTGGTAAACCCCAATATAATAATTGATTCAGGGAAGAATCATCAAAGAGGTTGGGCATGGTGGCTCACGCCTGTAATCCTAGCACTCTGGGTGGCCAAGGCAGGAGGATTGCTTGAAGTCAGGGGTTCGAGATCAGCCTGAACAAGAGGGAGACCCCATTTCTGCAAAAATTAGAAGCATTAGTCTGGTGTGGTGGCATGCATCTGTAGACTTAGCTACTCGAAAGGCTGAGGCAGAAGGATTGCTTGAGCCCAGGAGGTTGAGGTTGTTGTGAGCTACGATGATGCCACTGCACTCTGGAAAGAGTAAGACTCTGTCTCAAAAAAAAAAAAAAAAAAAAAAAAGGATTTATCAAAGAAAGCTAAAACAATTAGGTAAAATTTGTGGAGAACAGGATATTCTCACAGTGCCAAAATATCGCCATACAAATGACTGATTCAAATGGGAAAATATATCATTGCAATGGAGAGATCTGATGGTCAACACTTTACCAAGTGATCAAACTTTGCAGCACTAACATGGGAGAGCCTGGCATCAGTGCTTCTCTGTGCACTGCAGCACAAAATTCACAACATTTCCCATGGTGTCTTTTTACCCCAAAGGATTTCGTCTGAATGTAATCAAGCCCTCTAGACCTACTTCCAGTTTACAGAAAATATGAAGGACAGAAGAACAAGTTAAATGGCACTATAAAGAAATAATCAGAAAAGTCCTGAATGTAGGGTTTTCTATAGGACAAGCATTTGAACTCTTCAATAATCAATCTCATTTTTTTTTTTAAAGTGGGAGAGATGCTTTAAAGTATAGACCAAAAGAAACTGAAGAGACATAAAATAACAACTAAATCCAATCTATGAGCCTAGCTTCAGATCTGGCTGAGGGGGAAAAAAAAGAAAAGAAAAGAAAAACAGCTATAAGAGACATTCTTAGGGCAATTAGCAACATTTAAATATGGACTCTATATTACACAATATTTGGAATTATTATTAGTTTTCTTAGAAGTGACAATGGTATTGTAACCAGTAGAATGGTAACGGATAAGTGGAAGATTGTTTTTATTCTTAAAAGATGAACGCTGAGATATTTATATGCAAGGCATTGATGTCAACAACATACTCTGAAATAGTACTAAAAAAAGTACACACGTAACGAGAGAGAAAATGTTAAAATTGATGGATCTAACTGAAGGTTATATAGGGAACATTTTATTATTCTTTTAACTTTTTTTGTATGGTAGAAATGTCTCACGCTTACCTTTTCCACAGTATACCTAATTGCTATCTACAATGTGTGTATGCACCTGTGCTTTGGAAAGCCCTCAGTATTCGTGATCCTTTGTACATCCTTGCATCTGCCATGCTGACCAGAATGTCCTCCTACGCTACATTGATTTTATTTTATTCTTACTTCTTAAGAAATAGTCTTAGTGCATTGAATTTAAAATACAACTTTCTTCTTTTGTGATATAAATTTTAAGGTAAAAATTGACCTTCTAAGTTTTGTTTTAGAACTTAGGTTCTAAATGTTCCAAAACTCAAAAGGTTGGACACATTTTTATTCAGTCAATGTTACGTATTTTCTAAATTCAATTTTGATGTCTTATTTGATCTGTGAATTATTTATGTATGTTCTTTCATTTTCAAATGTATCCAAGTTTTTAATTATCTTTAGTAATTAATTTCTTATATGCTGTGGTCAGGGGAAATGTCTTGATTTTTACTTTTGTTGAAACCTGATTTGTGGAAAAGTAGATGGCCAATCTTTGTAAATATTTTATGTGTGCTTAAAAAAGTGGGCTTTCTAAAATCTAGAGATGTGGAGCTCTATATGTGTATCTGCATTAACTTAACTTCGATCATTATGTTATTCAAATGCTCTAGATCCTTACTAAGCTTTTGCCCACTTGATTTCTGCAGAAGGAATGGTAAAAGTCTTTCACCATGATTGTGTTTTTGCCATTTTCTTCTTGTAATTTTAATTATTTTTCTGTATAAATTTTGAGGACATATGTTTAGGTGCATGGGAGGTACAGGGTCAAGTTCATCAAAACCAAAGAAAGTCTGAGAATGTCTTAGAGAAGCCACGGACTAGAGGAGCCTAAGGAGATAAGATGACTAAAACTGTGGTATTCTGGTTGGGATCTTGGGACAGAAAGAGGGCATTAAGTAAATACTAAGGAAATTTGAGTGCTGTATGGACTTCAGTTAACAATAACGTATCAATATCAGTTCATTAATTGTTTCAAATGCATTATACTACTGTATGATGTTAACAATAGGAGAAACTGGGTGCAGGGTATACAGGAATCCTCTGTACTTTCTTTAAATACAAAACTATTCTAAAATAAAAAAATTTATTTAAAAACAAAAGTTGTAGAGAGTTAGTTATACCTTCCAGAAGCAAATGTAAAATCTTAACCTAGGATTCACAATATTTTCATAGACAAAGCCCTGCAGAAGTTGATCTGAAAACCTAAAATTATAAAAACACAAGGAAATTAACTACCTTGAGAGAGAGAGACAGACAGACAGACAGAAACAGAGAAACTGTAGACATAAAAAACAGATTAAAGACTTCTAAGAACTTAAGATAATAGAACTATTTGCTAGAGACTATCAAAATTGTTTTAACATAATTAAAGGTATAAAAGAGGGAATTAAAAACATAGGAAAATAATAAGGAACAGTGGCTGCACAGTACATTTTATTCATTCATGGCAACAGTTATGGGACTAAAAAGACAATAGAAGTTATCTCTTCCTTTTAACAGGTACACAGTCATAACAGGCAGAATTTTCTCTTTCAGTAGTATAAAAAGCCACACATCTTGCTCTAATAGTAGTCATTGTCACAGACATACAGTCTTAAATACTACTTTTAGAAATATATATTACAAGGCCTACAAGCTAGCAAAATTCAGAGTAGCCTTAATTAAAAATGTAAGAGAGCACCAGTACTGAACGATCATACGTAACCTTGGGAAAGAGAGATCATAGAAGATAATGTCTTCCAACTACATACAGAAATTTTGTTTCTTTTGTATTTTTTCTCCAAGGGGGAATTTACTTTCTAAGGACAAATTGTAACTTTGAATTATTCAGTAAGTTTGCAGAAAATCACTAAAGTTTGACCGCAGTCTGAGAAAATGAGTTTGCAGACTCAAAACCCTTACATATGAAAGAGTGAGTTGTAGTTCTACTTTGCTTCATAGTGTGCCTAACACTCTAATTCCATGATCTCTGGGGCCTAAAAGTGTCTGCTCACTTACAGAAAATGACAGCTGATATCACACAGACCATGAAATCCATCCTCACATACACATTTGAGCTTGTCCTCTGCAGCATAAATCAAACCAGGAAAAAGAGAATGAACAGAAGACTCCTAACAAAGAGACAAGAAAGCAAAGGGAGGGAATCGTCCTTTAGATGCAGAAACTCTCCCTAGAGTGGTCTGCACATTCAATTGTAGCCTATGCAGCTATGACTCAATTAAATGATATTAACTGCCCGAGTCAAGAATGATTTTATTTTCCCTCCTTTGTCTAAAATATAACTCACCCACTCAGGAGCCAGTTAGTCATCGACATTGTAAAAGGGCAACGAAATATGTTATGGTCTGATTAAATTCAAATGCTCAGGATGTATCCCTCAGACAGAAGAGCATCTTGTGTTCCTATTAAAATTTTGTTACAAAGAATATTATCACATTTATCACCTTTCACCAGTTTTGTCAGTTAAGCAACGGAGGCCATTTTCATTTTCTTGCAAAAATTAAAGAGCAATGAGGAGTTTTTCCAGGCAAATAAAACAGCAAGTAATAGGAAACAGGAACCAGTTCTCCTGACTCTTTACCTGGACCCTAAGAAGCTTTCTTCTAGAAATATCTAGGATTGAATATGATAATGAAAGCCGACAAATGCATCCTGCATAAAAGGCAATTAGAATGCCTCATTTTTTCACCCCCTCCACAACAAATCCTTCAGCAAGTCTGGGCCACAGAATCTTTAAAATACTCATCAGCTCCATCCTTCATTCATCTCTGCTACTACTTCCATATCCTAAACTTACTGTCATCCCATCTGGACCATGACAAATGCTCCTCAATGCCACCCTTGCCTCTCCCGGCAATCCATTCTTGTCATATCAGCCAGACTATAGTCAACAACAACAACAATGGGAAGGAAAGTCACTCCCCAGCTCCAAACCTCCAATTGCTTCCCATGGCACTGGGAATAAAAGTAAAGCGCCTTAGCATGACCTCCCGGAGACTGTATTATCTGATTCCCTGACACCATGCCGGAGCTCAACTCCTCTCACACTTTCCTCTCACAACTTTCCAACCACACTTGCCTTGTCCCTGTCCCATAGTTAAAACCATTACTGCCTCAGGGCATTTGCACCGGCCATTCCCTGAGCCCAAAAACTCTTGCCCAAGATTGCAAAATGGCTGACTGTGCCTTGTCACTGAAGTCTTAGTTTAAATGCCACTTCCTCAAAAAGGACATGCCTGACTTCACAATCTAAATAGCTGCCAGCCATTCCTTTTCTCACCACCTTGTTTTATTTTGCTGTTAGTGTTATCACTACTTGATTTTCAAAATCTGTTCATTGTCTATTCCCTGCCTGTCCCCATTAGAATTGTAGGACCATGTAAGCAAGAGACTTGTTTGTCTTGTTGATTGGTCTATCCCCAGTATCTAGAATAATGTTTAACACATAAGTGGATAATACTGTTTTTGGAATAAGTTAATACGTTTTTAAAAATAGAGAGATACTATTGTATGTTTTAGAGACAAAGGCCAAATAAAAGTTGGCTGGATATGCAGAATGATAACAATTTGCTTATAAGAACAGGACGAATTAGATTTGTTTAAGGAAGTCCTATTTAAGTAAAGTGACACATCAGTTGAGAGCATTCTATTTTACTTTGACTCAAATCCAAACATATTGACAAAATACCTATTTGAGAAAGATGACTGGCTGTCCACCCAAATATATGAATTCTTTCTCTCAGTGTAGGGTTAAAGCTAGAAACTGACTTCCCAATCCCCTCCCACTCTTCCTGCCTCAAATTTATAGTTCATTGCAGCTATTTTAATAAGTTCTAGTGAGCAAAATGTTAAGAGAAATGATGTATGCTACTTCCAGACCTAGCCCATAAAATCCGTCCATATAGTACTCCTCTATCCCTTTTCCATTCTGACTGGTGCAATGGAGTGATACCCAGGACAACTTTAGGAGGCCTGCGTTAAAAATGACAGGTCTTCCGTCAGCTGGGGTCTAAGAATGACTGTGTAGACGCCTTCATGCTTCTTTTCACCCACTGGTACTATTACTGAGTAAGAAATCATTTTCTATGGCAGTTGAGCCATTGTGCATATTAGGATCCATCTGTTATTGCTATTAGCCTAGTAAGTATTAATAACATTATCTAGGTTTCAGATAAATTGAAAATACCAGAACATCAGGTTTGGCTCATTAAAATTCTTCTGGCTCTTCTTGGGAGACATAAATACTTTTATCCAAAATGTTAGAGGTTAGAAAATAGGGAAGGATTCCAAAGCATGGGGATATATGTTGAGGATGAGAAGATTCAAAGTCACACTATGACAAATGGTTTCAACGGGCCATAACCCTGCACAGGTACAATAAAGGGGCTCCCATTCCCAGAAGGAAAAAAAGTGTATAGTAAAAAGTTCTTCCATGGAGGTGATATTGTCTCCATGTAATAAGGGTGTAATAAGGGTGTAAAAGATGTAATAAGGGTGAGCTCAGAGTTAAGTTATAAAGAAAGAAAATTTTATCAGTAAATTTCTTTTTGGGTTCTTCTCTCACTCTCTGATCACTGCACAAGCCTTCTTTCCTTAACTGATGTCTCAAATGGATGCTCTCCTGGCAATCAGAAAACCTAACTTCTAATCTGGTTTATCCATCATTTCCCTTGAGCTAGCCACTTCACCTTACTGGATCTAAATGCCTTGTTCCTAGAAGGAGGTGGGGTCATGACCGCTGCCTATTACATCAAGAGTTGCTTCCAGTTATGACATTGAAAGAATGGGTTAATCGCCACCTGGGTAGTTCAGTGCCTTGGACTTTGCTAACCCAGAGAAATAAATCTCCAAGAATATTCTAAGAGGTTGTTGGGGTAGTATTTGGGGCAAGGATTGACGGTAAGAAAAGCTTCTCCCTTGATGGTCTCTGAAAAAGAAAATAGATCACTGGCCATATGAAAAACATTAATTCTGCATGAAGGGAGAGAGTCACAGCCAGGATTATCAAGGCCCTTCTGCCAGCCCATGAGAGCTGTTGTTCTGCTACCCTCTGTGAGCCAAAGCATGTCTTCAGTTTCTGCCTGAGTGGCCTCTCTTTGGAGATAATAAAACAGCTTTGGTTCTTCTTTACTGCAAGACTCTCAGAATGTGTAAATTCTGTGCAGTGGCAGGCACAGTGATCACATAATTCTTAAACATTAACCCCATTGATACCCCATGATAGCAGCATGAGGTGGCCCTCACTAGAGCTAATGTGTATTGCATGGACCTTCAAGAACACTTAGGATACAGCCTTACTTCTCCCTCCAATGAAATTCAGAAGTTCAAACCATAGAAGTGTGTGTTTGGGTGGATTTGCCCACTGGCAGAGCTGCTGTCCTGAGCTATTCTCTATCCTCTGAGAGTCCAGAGCATTTTGGTTTGTTCTGTCACGTCAAGATTACTTGTGGACACCATAGTTTAAGAGACACTGTGACCAGAGGCACAGAACAACGAGAGGATTCAGCCGGTGTGCCTCGTGACCGTCTGCAAGTAAACTTTTATGACATTTTAGGGAAAAGGGACTAAGTTTGGTCTGAGTGGCCACACAAGTAAAGAGGTCGAGATAGGCAGGGCGGAAGTCACGGGGAAATGGATTTCCCTCCAGGGGATGAGTGGGTTGCCTTGAGAGGAAATGAGCTCCCTGTATCTGGGGTTGCTTGTGCAGGCCTGAAGGACCTCTCAGGGGACAGGAAGCAGAGGGAAGGTGCAGGTGGACATTGCAGAGAGGAAATTTTGGCTCAATATTAGAACCAAATCTGAGATTCAGACTGGGGTTTCTAGAGAAGTAGTGAGTTTCCTGTCACTAGAAGCATTTAAAGAGATATTAAGAGACCATCTGAGGCCGGGCACGGTGGCTCACGCCTGTAATCCTAGCCTTCTGGGAGGCCGAGGCGGGAGGATCGCTCAAGGTCAGGAGTTCGAAACCAGCCTGAGCAAGAGCGAGACCCCATCTCTACTAAAAATAGAAACAAATTAATCAGCCAATTAAAAAAATGTATTAAAAAAATTAGCCAGGTATGGTGGCACACACCTGTAGTCCCAGCTACTTGGGAGGCTGAGGCAGAAGGATCGCTTGAGCCCAGGAGTATGAGGTTGCTGTGAGCTAGGCTGACGCCATGGCACTCTAGCCCAGGCAACACAGTGAGACTCTGTCTCAAAAAAAAAAAAAAAAAAAAAAGAGACTATCTGAGAGAGAAAGAATTCCTCAGTTTGTTCAAATTTTGAACTATATGGCTTCCAAGTTTCATTTTCACTCAAAGAGCCTTTAATTCCCATTAAGAGGAATTATTTTACAATTATTTTTAATTTTTAAAATTAATTTATGCAAACACATGCAATTAATTGAAGTCAAATCTTACTAAAAAAACATAAAGACAGAAATTTCTTTCTCTACCTCTTTCTACCTGCCAGCCCCACTCCCCAGCATCAACCACCTTTATCTCTTATAGTTGTTTGCTTAGCATTTAAAGCCCTATTTCTGAATAATATACATATATTTCTTGATTTATCAATATTACACATTTTCTGTTGACTTTCTACCATGAAAGCTGAGGCTTACTTCTCCCACATAAAGCCTATTTTCTCTCCTTTCAATTTCCCAAGACTGTCTTGCAAAATTTTGGTTAAATCAATAGTCAGTGTGTGCATTGTTATGACAATGTAGATATTGTTTGTTAGTGAGCCAATAGCATACTATGATCATGCATCTTTTCTTGCACAACCCTTCTATTTTTAAAATGGTAATAATTGTCCTATTTTCCTCTTTCCTATTTTTAATGTATCTCCCATTATTTTCCCCAAATGCTCCAACAGGCTCAACACATCTACCTATGTTAATTTTTATAATCTTAAACATATCAGAGCCATTCTCCTTGAAAATATCCCTCTTAACCCCCTATGCTAATACGGTTTGGTTGCCTCTATCCTTATTAGAGGGTATGCATATATCTTGTGCAGCTTCACACTGGGACTTCTTTGAATCATTTTCGTGTGTTGGGTCCCCTATTTTTTGTGTTGGAACATATCATCTAGAAGCTTTGTTTTTAAAAAGACTCCCAGGAAATAAGTTTTCTGAATTCCTGCATGTCTGAGAACATCTTTACCCACCTTCACCTTCGACTGGTGGTTTGGGTGATGTGACAGAGACTGGAAAATTTCATCTATATTTTCATTGCCCTTTATTAGCTATAACAACCCACCCCACGGTTTTAGCTGGGCATGTGTCTTCCAGCTGTAGTCTGTGTTTCCCACCCAGCTTTGCAACTGGTGTGACCATAAGCCTAGATCAGAATTAATGTGTGCAACTTCCATATCACCTCCTTGAAAGGAAGCTTCCTTCCCTCTTCCCAGGGGCTGGAGCTGGGACAAGGTGGCAAAGATAGCTTTGACCATATGAACTAGGACAGCTCTTAGGAGAGAGCAGAGCAATGAGACAGAGGGAACTGGTCCCCCAGTGTCCTTGTGGACCTGAGCTGTCTTCCTGGTCCCACCTACATCTGCACTACTACTAGACAGAGAAATAAATTTCTATCTTATCTGAGCCACTGAATTTTAAGGGACTGAACTCGGAGGGGGGAAATCTCTGCGTTATAGTAGCTTTGCCTTTCCCTTACTTGAGAATAGAAATCATAGCTGAAGATCATTTTTTCCCCAAAACTTTTAAAATATAACATTATTGTCTTTAAGCGTCCAGTGTCATTCTAACCCCCAGCTTTGTTTATGGACTTAGTTTCTTCATTTAGGACCCTTTTTCTTTTTGTGACATTTTAAAATTCCATAATGATGTGCACTGGTGGGGGTCTTTTTAAATTCACTGAGCTGAGCTCTAGTGCTGTCTCTCAATCGGAAAACTTGTAGCTTGAGGTTCTCAAATTACATTCGTCATCATCCCCTCCCCTCCTTTTTTGTTCACTTTCTGAAACTACCAATAGTGAGACTGCATGTTCCTTTAATTTCCTTATCTATTATTTCCTGTTTTATTTCCTATTTTTCACAACTCTATCTTCTTATTCTATTTTTGATAAATTCTTTTTATTTCATTTTCTGATTCTTCTATTGGGAGTTTATTTCATATATGATTTTTTTTAATGCCAAGGGCTCTTTCTGGTATTAAGCATTTTCCTTTTTATGCTTCCTATTCTTGTTTCAGCTCTTATCTCTCTGGGCACATTAATTATAAGTTATTATATTTTAGTTTTCTTCTGCTCCTATATTGTCTTTGTGTCCTCAGAATTTATTATTATTATTATTGTTAGTTTGTTGTAATCTCTCTTTTATACCCATGTTTGAAAGCTTTTCAGATGTCTGGTATCCTTGGCAACACATTCATGCGTCTCTCTGAGTGTGGACGGGACATGCCGACGCTCTGTCTTTTCTGTGGAGTTCTCAGGCATCAATTCAGCCTTTGTACGGCATTGGGAGAGCCAGATAATCAGTATCCACAGTTCTTTCTTCTGGATCCCTCCAATTTCCCCACAAAAGAAAGCATACTGCCTTGAGGCCGGGGCTCCAGCTGTCAAGGTCCAGGGAGTGGGCTTGGAAAGGTGGAATGGCAACCCCTTGGCTCAGTTATGCAAACCTTTTCCTTGCCTCTTTTTTGGGCCACACATCATGTCACATCAGCCCTTCATTGTGTGTGGTGTCCCCAACTCAGGAATTAGATGATTCTGCTTTCTGAGGGAGCAAGCCTCAGGTCTCCTGTGTCGTGGTGCACAGGTAACTTCCTGGAGGTCTGGAGTAAGGAAGGGAACTGGAATGCCAGCTCTTCTCTTTCAGGCTTCCAGCTCACCTCCTTATTCTCACCCCAGCACCCTACCCTGCTCTTTCCACCAGGGCTGAGGGTCTTAGTGGTTCTGCAGGTCAGGTCGGCTCACTTCTCACGGGATACATGCACCCTTAAGTTGGCGTGGTCTTTATCCTGCTTCCAGACTTCTCAATATTTCTGGCATCTGTCACAGGCTGTGGACTCCTCCCCCATGCTCATTGTCCTTGGGACACGGATTTGTCTGTAATCAATTCATTATTTTTTAAGGGAAGTCCAAACTATTTTTTAAGGCAACATTTGAACTCTAATTGGCTTTTAGGACCTTATTCTCGAAACTTTCAGAAATGTCCACCTTCCTTCGTAAAGGCTGCTTCCACCATGCTCCTGAGTCCCTGTGGAATCAAAAGCCTCAAGAAGCTTCAAGAAGCCTCAAGAATCCTGTGCATAAAATCGCTTCAGAAGAGAAGCAGAGAAAATGAGAAACTTCTTTTGGAATGCAGATCACTAATTGTTTGAAAAATCCAAAGTTTGCAAAGTCATCTCTGTAAACATCCAACTAATAGAAGGGCCTCTCAAGCTCCTTTCCTGACCCAGGGAATTCTATGTGTTTGTTTTTCTTATTATCTTGATGAGTCGCAGGAGAGCGTCTCTGTTTTCTGGTTCCATATTTTAAAGTCTAATCAGATTTAAAGTGGCTCTTCCTCAAGGAGGTGCTAAAGCAGCTCTGCCGCTCAGAGGACATGACCAGAGAATCTTCCACAGGAACAGCACACACTCCTAATTATCCAGACTCCCAGAGGCTCTGAGGTTAAGCAAGTTCTTCCTGGGAAAAACAGACTTGGCCCTCTTTTCCCCATTCCCTTCCCCAACCTCGACCTGCACAAGCACTTCAAGGACACAGCCATTAACTAGGCTGACATCAAGAAGCTTTCTCCATGTAAAACTGACGGAGAACCACTAAAAAGGGAAGCTTTTCTCCTGTGGGGCTGAGAATCTTCTGCTCCTCTCTCATTAATAAGAGAATTTTACTTCCTTGGGCAAAATGGAGCATAGCTGTCAGTTATTCATGACAGAGAAATCATAATATTATTTTAGTTTATCTTCAGCACCCCTCCAACTCTCTCAGAGTTATTCTGAGTGCAAACCAGGTTATTTTGGGCACTTCAGATGCATTAATCTTCATGAAGAAAAGAGGCAGAAGAGTAGTGTGTTTAGGATCTTGGTGTCAAGCACACCTGGATTGAAATCTTGGCTCTCCCACTAATTAGCTATGATGTTTAGTAGTATGTGGATATTACAGGTGAAGTAAAATAACCTATAATATTCATATATTATCTATGAAATTCATAATAGTACCTTTCAATAGGATGCTGAGGAGGATTAAATGAAATAAGGCTTATAAAGAGCTGAGCATATCTGGCATACAGTAAATGCTCAATAAATTTAAGTTGTTATTGTTAGTTATCAGGAAGATAAAAAAAGCACGCGTGTGTGCGTGTGTAGTTGTGTTAAGTGTGTGAGTTTGAGCTGCAGAGGTTTTGAACACTGCTGGGCAGACTTTCTGGTGGCTCCAGTTTAATTCCCATTAAGACACCACCACAACTCCCCTGCCAAGGAGGGGTCACACTGCCTCCCAGAGCAGAGCTCACTCTAAGTATAGTAGTGGCTTGTGTCATCTTCAGAAAGTTCAGTTGTTAGAAAATTATTTTGATTGTAAGCCAAAATATGTTTTGCTATCATTTTCATCTGTTGGTTGAGCAGCTCATTTAACATGATACATGTCTAATCTGATCTCTACTTCATGGTTCTCCAGGAATCTGAGCACAGCTATCAAGTGTCCCATGAACTCTCTTTTGGCTGAGGGCACCGAGATGGACATGTCCATTTCCTTCTATGGTTTGGCTCATGCCTTGGTTCCAGGCCCCTCCCCACCTGGGCATACTTTTTCTTGACCATGAGTGGTACCCAGGTCTGAATGCAGGAGTGCTCTCACCAAGGCAAAGCACAACTCATCTCTTTTGCAGGGAGTTTTAAATCTCCCAAGCTTCCAAAAGGCATTTTGAGCATTCCAAAAAGGCCATGTGGAAGGAATCCATATACCAGACAAAGAAAACTAAAACTAAATACAGTAAATTTGAACCCATTAAAATTCCTTTGAATTGTGTTCAGAACTGACTATTTTAAGAGTGTTTCCTGTGCCTTTGTTTATCACAGCATGTGCTGAAAAACTGAGACAAATGGAATCTTGGGATTACCGATTCGTAGATTCTCTTTTCAACTGAACTTTGAGAACCAGTCTTGTAATTAAAATCAAATCCGGGTTTAAATGCAGCCTCTGCCCTTTATCAAAAACACACTTCACAGGTTATGTGACCTTGTTGCCTCCTTGAAAGTTCCTCGGATCTCTGAAGTAGAAGCCATAATTCGCACCTCCCATGACTGCGGTGAGAGGCCTGCAGTCAATGCGTGTTGCCCCACACTGGGCCTGTAGCAGGAAGTGCTCTGAGATCCTGCCACCTACCTGTTTCCAACACAGCTTCCAGATTATTCATGTTGTGGGGACTCTTTCTGATCTTTATTTTATTTATTTTAGAGACGAAGTCTCACTGTGTTGCTGGACTCAAACTCCCAGGCTGGTGCAATTCTCCTGCCTCTGCATGCTCTCCATTTTAAAAGCAACCTATTAGAAAGTTGAAAAGACTATTGGAAGAACTGACTTTTTGAGTAAAATAACTGTGAAATAGGGTTAGGAGTCCTAGAATATATTTTCACCCAGCTTACGTGATCCTGGGCAAGTCTGTGTGTGTGTGTGTGTGTGTGTGTGTGTGTGTGTAGACCAGCCAGGGTTCCAGATGTTTTAATAATATTTATAAAACTAGGATCTGATCCTCGTTACAATTGGAAGATCCTTTGCATATCTGATACTTAGTGATTCTAATTTACTCTCTCCCTTTCTAACTTACATTATTGTTTGATATTTCCTGGAAATATACTTCAGAAAGCTAAATTTTGTAGACTTCCTGGAAGAATTCAAGCATATGCTCTGAACAGATTACATTTAAATGATTCTTCTTACTCCTTTTGTGACTGGCAGAACTTTGGAGCTACACGTTATGTCACTATTTGTGCTATTTCTACTTCTCAGTGACAAGTTATTCTAAGAAGGATAAAGGGACAGGTCACTTATCATTCAGGCCCCTCCAAGTGCCTTTCTTGAGAGTTGCTGAGAGACAGGGATGCTCTGTGTAGCTGTCTGTCAGGTATCAGGAAGCCACATCTCCTAACCAGTGAGCTGGCCCTGCAAAGTTGCCTGAGTGGTGACCCCACTGTGATATCCACACATGCAGGCAAAGAGACAAATGATAAGTACAGAAAAAAGTAAGGCCTGAATGTTTATATAACATCATATACTTTTCATTATTTTTGTGTTCATCACAATAACATTGACCCTAATGCACAGCTCTACAATTTGCAAAACAATTTTTCTCCCAGTAGTTCATAATAACAATAACCTTGCAATATGGGTGGTCAATGGCAGCAAAGAGTAGGGCTGAGATTATTATCATCTTGTAGGAAAAAAATGTTTCTAAGTGAAGATACACTATTTTACAAGATTTCACAGACAGAAAGACGCAGCAAAATTAAGACTTGAATTCAGGTCCTTTGACTCCACATCCCTTGTTCAGTCCATAGACCACATTGCCTCTTGTTATGTACAGCTTGACTCCCACAGCAGTGCTGGATGCTGAGAGGGACCAGCGAAAAAGGACAACTGGACACCTGATAGTAAAAGTTGGAAACTCCAATGACAAAGGGAATATCTGGATATCAGGGTGATGAGGAGGCAGTCCCTTACAAAAAACAAGACAGGTTAATATCAGACTTCTTATCAGCATCTCCTGAGTACTAAAAGACAATGAAAACATCAAATTTCAGAGGGAATGGGATTTGAACATAGAACTCTATACTCAGTCAACTGTCAGTCCAATATAAAAGTAAATGCAGACACTTTTGGATGTGCAAAAATTCAGGAAGTTCACTGTCTTTACACTCATTGAAAACACATTACTTAAGATGTGACCTTCTACCAAAATAGAACCAAAATTTGAGAAAGGGGATAAAATGAGATATAAGAAGCAGTGGCAGCAAAGAATGACCAAAGAGTATGGGAGACTGGAAATCAAGTAAGAGAGGATCCATTAGATGGGACATTTGGAAGATTCTCCTTTACCTGAAACATGTCATGGCACAGAACATTTCCTTCTATACGACTTAGTCCATATACTTCTTGGTTCTACATTGAATAATATTTACATAATCATTATATTATAAATTCTGGTCATGAATTTTTTTATAATACATCCATTATATAATCACATAAGATGTATTCACAATTATAGGAGAGAACATAGATGCAATAAGTTTAGATAGTATAAAAATAATTACAAAGAGAAAGAAAAATTTGGAGGTAGAAGGATGTACTAGTGTCATTTTATTTATAGTGAAGTTTATAACTTAGCTGTCTAAAAGTAATAAATCATGAAATAGAGTTTAGTTATATTACTAAAACTTATGAAGACAACCAGTGGAAGATCCAAAAATAATAATCAAGCTAACAAAAATTGGAAAGAAGAGGGGAAAGAAAAAGTAGATGGCAATAGATATGCAAGTGAGTAAAACCCTCAGCCCTCACATCCAGGAAATAACAGCTTCTGTATAGAGTTGATAAATCAGAAAGTAGGGACTTACGTATATTATATAAAGTTAGAACAATAATTACTAGTAAAACTGAAAGGAGAGAATGGTGACGGTGGCTGTCTTAAGGAAGAGGAGTTGCTGATGAAGTGGAGGATGATTTTACTTTTTATTTTTGTTCTTTTGCACTGTTCGAATATTTTAAAATTTTATGCATGCATTAATTCTATATTTAAACAAAGGAATATTTATTCTATTTGAATATCTAACAACATGTAGATAAAAATCTGGATGATGGTTTGACTAGATACTAGCATATACTGAAAATCATAACGAGAAAAGAAAGGGAAGACTTTCAAGAATCAAGTTTTATTTATCATTTTATTTAGAAAATGAAATAGCACAAGCCAAGAGAAAGAAAGGAACTCCCCCAAGGTTATTTTACTGTGCTGACCATCAAACTCAGATTAATATTTTGCTCAAGAATTCAGTTAAATATTTTTTAGGTTAGCCAGCATTGTACCAACTTTGAAATACTATCAATGTCAAAATCTGAAGCTCTTGCACAATTATACCAACCTTTCAACATCTGGTCTCAAAAGGAGACCTGAATTTGACCTCCTTCTCTACCCCTTTATTCTCCTTTGGTTACTTAACTATAAAATTGTATAATATCAATGCCTACTTTAATAAGCAAGGTATTTCCAAACGTTTGTAAATGACAAAATCTTAGATCAATGGCATTAACACTGTGTTTATGCCTTGACCATCTGCCACCGTAGAGGGAAGAGCCTACCCGGACTTAGGACGGGTTTACACACAAGCAAATATGTCTTGTTGTCTCTCATAAGGCCTGTCAAAGTGACTTGGGTAGAAATTCCAGGCCCCTGTGGCCTGTCAGGACTTTAAATCAGATTGTTCCTGTGACAGAACATGGTCCTCTCAAGGGGTACTTTTTCTATTTGCTAATTGACTGAGCAGAGGTGCTGAGCAGGGACAGATGCCTGCCCCAAACTTAGCTTTTCTTTCTCTGCCACCCACCCCACCTCCCTTTGTTCTTTCTTTCCTTCCTTTCTTTTCCTTGTTCTTCATCCTCCTCCTCTTCCTTCTTCTACTACACAGATCAGCCTCAACAGAGAACTCAGCTTTTTAAACCTTTTTAAAAAAGGGCTCAGTCTTCGTACTGAGTTTAGTACTTTTCTATCTTTGGCTTTCTTGGCCTACTGCACTTCCCACTCACACTCCTGCATGTGTAGGTGAGTATCACATCTGTTTCCCCGGTGCCATGTGCCATACCACCTCCCTGAGCTTGGTCACATGGTGTACTCTGCCTGCACCACCTTCCTCTCTGGCCACATCCATTGCCACAAGCTCAAATCCTACCCTATCTTCAAGCCTTAGGTCATGGATCAACCTCCTCTGTTTTCCTTTCTTGATCTCCCCAAATCTAAACAATCACCCCTTCCTTGACTTGCTATAGCTTTTTATCTAGTCCTGTCTGCAGCATAAGCCTCTATGTCCCTCATATTGGAGTTATTTACGCACCTGCCTCAGCACCTTACCATTCTGAGGGATCCATGTCAGTGGTCTCTCTGCTCTTCTGGTGCACAAGCCCTGGCACATAGTAGCGCTCAACAAATATTTCTCGATTTCTATTGATCTGGCAAGGTTGACATAGCTAATAAATGGTAAAGTCAGAACTGGAACCCAGGTTTTGGACTGCTGCTTCAGTGTCCCCTCCATTATATCACATGGTCTCACACATTTCACCACACATTTAAGGAGCTGCACTGAGCATTTTGAGCTATGACACGGAATCGAGGGAATGGTCATTACCCATCCCAGCTTGATATTAATTCAAGCTGACAAGGTAAAGCCTAGGTATGAAAGTGTCCTTGGATGAAACAAACATCAGGATTTGCCATTTTGATATTTCATACATAGCGAAAACATGTCAGAACCCATTAGGCACCTTCCACATTTTCTAAAGAAAGGACAGAAGATGCTTGGTGAAGTGTCATGGATGCTTTCTACTTTTTGAATCTATTGCGCTCAGGTGAAGGGAATAAACTGCTGTCCAAAAACGGTTTGCACTAGAAAAAAGCCCACAAAGCGTTAGACTTGCCACGTATGCTTTCTGAGGCCACCACAGATCATGTGGTGATCTAAGAGGTTAAAGATTAAGAGGCTAAATTATTTAATAAACCTGTCTTCCAGGGACAAGATTAAAAGAAGAAGAGCAAAACTTTTACTTACTGTAAGTTATCGTTATTTAACCAAGAGACTTCTGCACCATGTTTATCCTTTTAAAAAGTTGAAACCATAATCCCTATCTAAATTATTGTTGGGTTCTCTTTAGTGTTTCATTCTGGGCAAGTAATGAGCAATAATCCATCAATGTAAATATGTGACCCAGTGAAGACACTTTAGCAGAATTTATATGTTTCCCTTTATATCCCGGGTCAATGTAAGCATCTGTAGCAATTGTACATGAACGTAAAATGTTCCCAAACTTTGACCGTCAGAATCTCCACTCTTCCACAATGTCCAAACAAGCTCGTATCCCCGTCCCGTCTTCTGTGTTGTACACTACCCACTTACATGACATCTCTATTACCTAATATAATTCAAGTACCTTGTTCTAGTTGGAAAATTGAGGCTTGAAGGAATACACTGTCTGAAATACACATTGATTTGTTCAATACAACAAAAAAATTCTTTTATCTAAGACTTCTTAAGAAAAATAAGTCCAAGTACTTGATATGAAAGCGATCCTGAGTCTTTATATTGAGACACTTGTAATCACATCACTCATCTAGAGATAAGGAGCACTTTATACCTGAGGGATATAGCCACAGGAATATCCTTTAAATTGCTGCTGCATGTATAATAGAACAGTTGTGGTGTGTTTCTCATTCACTCCTCCTTGTTGATTCAACTAGGAGACCTTCCCTCTTTTTTACGTGTAATCTCACCCTCTTTGAAAATGAGTATCTCTTTCATAGTGTTACTGCTACAAGTAATGTAATGTTTATTGGAAAGTATAAATATTCTCAAAGCAAGGATGAGAAGCAAAGTCCTACCTGGCCATTGTAGTAGGTTGAACAGTATCACCCAAAAAAGATGTGTCCAAGTCCTAAACCTCAGTACCTGTGAATGTGACCTTATTTGGAAGCAGGATGTTTGCAGATATAATTGAGTTAAAGATCTGAGAATGAGATTTATAGTGGGCCATAAATCCAATGACTGGTGGCCTTACAAGAGAAAGAGAAAGAATTGAGACACACTAACAGAAAAGGAAAGGCAATGTGAAGATGGATACAGAGCCTGGAGTGATGCAACTACAAGCCAAGGGATGCGAAGGATTGCCACAAATAGCAGAAGCTAGGAGAAAGGAAAGGATATTTCTACCTTAGAGCCTCCAAAAGAAACCAACCCTGCAAACACCTTGATTTCAAACTCCCCAGAACTACAAGAGAATAAATTTATGGTAGTTCTTTTATGACCTAAGAAACAAACACAGACACACTGATGGGTACTGCCAAACAGAAATTATTGGCTCAGTGGAAATATATGTGCATGCGTATGGGTGAGTGCACATATATTAATATAAAGTTGCATCATTTCTGTGGTCACAAAGTCTCCTACTCCATTATGAGAATGGTTGATGAGAGCAGTATTCAATAAATATTTGTTCCATGAATGAATAAATCACTGTATCAGAAAACTAGCAGTACATGGGCTACATAGATTAGATATAGATCAGCTACAGTTATAGGTAGATATAGATCAGCTACAAATTGTCCTGAGTTTGGAAGAAGTAAAAAGGTTTCTCAGTTACTTTTTTTCCAGTCTCTATTGAAAGAAATCTCTTTTTATCTCTAAACTCCCACAGTTCCACTGTGTGCCTTCTGTTATAGTCAATACTGCATATAAGGTCTCTCTCATGTTAAGCCAAGCAAGTGGAAGGCAATTCTGTACAGTGGTAAGTGGCTACATTTAAAATTAGGGGACATAAGTTGGGCGCAGTGGCACATGCCTATAATCTTAGCAATCTGGGAGACCAAGGGGGGAGGATGGCTCAAGCTCAGGAGTTTGAGACCAGCCTGAGCAAGAGTGAGACCCTGTCTCTAACTAAAAATAGAAAATTAGTCTCTACTAAACATAGGAAAAGTAGCAGGGTGTGGTGGCACACACCTGTAGTCCCAGCTACTCTGGAGTCTGCGGTAAGACGATCACTTGAGCCCAGGAGTCTGAGGTTGCTGTGAGCTACGATGACGCCACTGCATTCCACCCAAGGCGACAGAGCAAAACTCTGTCTCAAAAATAAAATAATATAAAAAATAAAATAATAAAATTAGGGGACATAAGCTTTCTTCCCACTATGACCCAGAGCAAATTACATCCTTTCTGTGCCTCAGGCTCTTCTGTAAAATAGGAATAAAAATCCCTGCCAGACATCCCTCACAATCTTTCTGGGAGTTGCAAATGAAATAACTGGAGTGGAAGTATAGCCAGGAAGAGCATACAACAGAACAAGTATAAACCAGAAAAGGCAGCTCACATTAAAAACAAACATAAAGGTTTGTTTGTCTCTGCATCCCTCAAAACACATCTCACCACAGACTCTTGCACATAAAGGGTCTCAGTAAATGTCTGTGGTGTGAACAAGGAGTGCCCAAGTGGAGTGTTCTCCTCACTCAGATCTGAACCACAAGCTTCAGGGCAGAGCTTCTTAAAGAATCTTGAAAACAAACAAATGAGCCAACTAGACAACCAGACTCTTCCTA
This sequence comes from Lepilemur ruficaudatus, assembly GCA_963574885.1. Classification (NCBI taxonomy): domain Eukaryota; kingdom Metazoa; phylum Chordata; class Mammalia; order Primates; family Lepilemuridae; genus Lepilemur; species Lepilemur ruficaudatus. The sequence continues at coordinate 21,605 of CAUYRT010039508.1, read as the reverse complement.
ACTCTGCAAAGGCAACTTGGGGAATAACATAATCCAGAAGTTGTACTTGCAAAGGGGCTTGAGCAGCTCTGGGCAGCCTCATCCCTGTGCAAATGGAGTCCCCAGGGTCATGGTCAGCCTGGCCAGGAGACTAAGAGATCTTCTTCTCTGGGTTTCAGATTCTAAAAACGTGTTAGCACGTCACATTTAGCATTTTCTCATTTTGTGGAATCATAATGAGGAACTTGATTTCTTATTTTTGGGTAACTGCTAATGGGATTCTGAGTTAATGTAGAATTTGTGACTTTTTATTTCTCCCATCAAAGTTCTATTCTTACCCCGTTTCAGGCTCCTGCCAAAGAGTCTTTTTCTTAACAACATTATGATTCGGTTGATTTATGCAACATCTAGATAGTGCTTCTCTAGTTGTCAGGCAAACATAGGAAATTTCATGAAATTTCTGACAAAACAGAACCTTATAGGGTTCTTCTTCAGGAATTCTCAAGCAGGAATCCATGGACCCCCAAGGTCTGTGGGTTTCAAGAATGTTACAGACCCCCCAAACTGTTTGCACATTGGCACGTGTATATGTATTGTGTGGGGGAGGAGATCATTTCCAGCAGATCAAAAACGGGTTAAGAACCACTGATTCACTTCAACTTTCTCTTTTAAGATATGTTCATAATATGTTTACTGCATGCCAAGCATTCTGTAGCTGCTTTACCTACATTACCTCACTTACTCTTCACCACAGCCTTCCAATTTAAGTATTTTTACTACCACTCTGAATGGAGCAATTGAGTAACTTGGCTTAGTTTGCTTTCACTTGGCCAAGGTCACTCTGTTAGTGAGATAGGGCAGGATTACAGTTTGCTAAAGTCAGAAGAGTATTTACATCTTCCATTGCACACTAGCAATGTTTATGAACATGATGTTTTCTTCTAAGCTTTGTATGATGTTATTTATCACAAGTGGCCCTCCCAGAGCCACTGATTTCTAGATGGAATTGGGGTTCACCACTCAGTCTCTGTGTGCCTGTTGTAAGCTGGGACAGGGCTCTGCCTTTTGTGTGGCCACAGGACGCTGACGCCTTGAGAGGGAGAGGAAAGAGCAGGACAGACACAGGGGGTTGGCCTGGCTGTGGCTCTGTGGAGCAGTGCCAGAACTGACTATGGTCCAGTCCCTCTTACACGAGAGAACTGAGCCCCAGAAAGCAGAAGTGACTTGCCTAAAACATTAACTAAACTAGAAATAAAGTAAAGGAACTTGGAAAGACCGGGAGGTGGGATGCTTCTAATCTAGATTCTGCCTGCTGGGTGACTTCAAAAAAGTCTCCTCATCTATTCCTCAGTTTTCTCATCTGAAAAATGAGGAGATTGAATCATATGGTTTCAAAGTCACCTTCCACCTCACTATAATGGGGTCCCTTACCAAAGCTTCCTTTTTTGTTACATTCAGATCATGTATTGCAAAAGTATGAAGTATTAGAATAATAAATCAAATCTCACATAGTTTTCAAGGTCACAAACAGAGTCTGGGAGGACATTCTTACTCATAAATCATCTCTTTTTTTAAAAAAATAAAAAGGCACATAGGAAGTTAATAGAAGTCATTATTGGTGAAATCATCAGGAAAAATAGCAGGACGTGATCCAGGGTAGGTAATTTAAGATGATGGATTATCAAAGAGCTTGTCTCCTGTCAGTTCAAAAAGCTTTCTGACAGCTCGCTTTCCACTTCCAAAGCTTCAAACTCAAATAGTTCTTCATGAAAACAACTGAGGTAGACAAAATAATATAACAACTTCACGAAGCCCAGTGCCACCACCCCCTCTTTGGTCTCTCAAGTTCATCTAACATTGCTATGGAGAAATCAACGGCCATTGATCAAGTGCGTTCAATGTGCCTAGCGCCATAAAAGGCGTTTAAGATACTCCATCTCACATAACACTCTCAACAACGTTGTCAGAAAGTTTTTAAGATTCCCATTTTATTCATGAGAAAACTGACACCCAGAGAATTTAAACGAGTCAGAGTTATCGAATACTGAAACTTGAATTAGAAAATGTGACTGCAGCCTCCAAGTTCATTAGGAACTAAATGGAGGTGAAGTTCAGACTTGCATCTTCAGATCAAGGATAATCTGTTTATTCATTTGTTGACCTTTCACCATCCCTTAGTGTTATGGGTTGAATTATGTCCCCCCAAAGTTCTTATGTTGCGACCCTAACCCTCAGAATCTCAGGATGTGCCCTTACTTGGAGAGAGGACCTTTAACAAAGATAATCAAGTTAAAATGAGATAAGGAGGGTGGACCCTGATCCAATGTGAGTGGTGTCATTATAGAAAGGGAAATATGAGGAAAGGAACAGACAAGTGTGCAGGGAGAATGCCACATGAAGATAAAAGCGGAGCTCAGGGTGATTCTTCTACAAGCCAAGGAACACCAGAGGTTCCCAGCAAGCCACCAGAAGCCAGGTAAGAGGCATGGATCACATTCTCAGTCCCAGCTCTCGGAACCAACTCTGCCAATGCCTTGATTTCAGACTTCCAGCCTCCAGAACTATGAGACAATACATTTCTGTTGTTTGAGCCACCCAGTTTGTGGTCCTTCATTACGGCAAGCTTAGCAAACTGATACCCCCAGTAAGGTGGATATCAAAGGCAAGTACTGGTTTCATAAGTACAGACAGTCACAGCTATGGTAGTCCCTTACATTCAGTGCAAAGTTCTTCCTCTCCATTTGTTCTTCAGGCACTCATCACAGCCCCGAGAGGGAGTGGGAAATGAAAGCTAGTATTTTCCCCACTTGACAAATAAGTAAATGGAGGCCAAAAAATTAGCTTGGCCTCCTCCATCATCCTAGTAACCAAGTAGCAGAATCAAAACTTGAACCCAAGGACTTCTGCTTCTGGGTCCAGTGTGAACTTCCCTGTGCAATGCTAACTGCTGTGGGCAATGTGAAGGGACACTGTGCTGGGCCACATTCCCTAAAATACCAGTATCACTGTCTACCTTTCCACCTTTATGGCTTCCATCATTATAACTTGAAGGATTTTCAGGGCTATGCGCATTCCCTGAAGAAGTAGAGCATAGAGAAACTTCAATGTCGTCTCATTTTCCAAAAGACTCCCCTACAGAAAGGCCTTTTAGGGATGGAAGCTTTACATTTTGTTCTGGCCAAGGAAGACGTTAAAAAGAGTTAGCCGAAAGCAGATACTCTCATTGCAATATATATTTATTGAATTCCTACCATGCTCCTAGAACCGTGCTGGGCCCTTGGAAGATGAAAGTGACTAAGACACATCCCTTATCCTCAACTGCTCATAACCAAGGAGAGACAGACATACAAACGGAGAATTTCCTAGAGGTGCACTTAGCCCAGCCTGATGGTTCGGAGATGTCCTCTGGGAAGGACAGATGTCCTCTGGGAAGGACTCGGCTGAGCAGAGTACCCACCTTAGCTCTTTTGAGTCCCCTATAAATCACACGGGTCCTCAGAAGAACAAAACCTTCCAGAACACCTCAGAAAGTTTATCACCTGACATGCTGATTGAAAAAGGAAGTCAAATATCACCTTCCAAATTTTATAACTTCTTTTCTCCTTCCAAAAATAGTTCTTCTTCCCACCCCAGTGATGATGGGGAATTTCTTATATCCTGTCAAACTTTTCAGTACTGTTCTATATTCTTAATAGTCTATATTCTTGAGCACTTTCTATGTGCCAGGTACTTTTTTAAGTACTTTCTGTATTTGACTTCAACTAATTTCCATTTTATAGATGGGTAAACTTTAAATGGTTAATTAATTTATCCATGGTAACAAAAGTAGCAGAGGATGACAGTTCTCTGCCAATATCCACTCTATTTTCTTCCTTTCTAAGAGACCCCAATTTTATTCAGGGCAGTAAAACCCCCAGATAAAAACCACATTTTCCAGCTTCCTTTACAACTACAGTAGACAGGGGTTACCTGTCACAGTCACTTGGAGGGGATTGGTCTGGAGAAACTCTTTAAAAGACTCTGAATCAGATGGCACATGCTATTGTGTCTCTTGCTCTTCTCCATGCTTCCTAATTAGAAGAAGAATGTGATGGCTGGTGCTCTTGCAGCCATCCTGAAACCATGACGTGTCACATATACACAAAGGATGGCTGAGTAGCATACAGGGACCTAGAGTCACCATTGATGTTTATGGGTGATGTGCCAGCAGTGGACTGATCACCTCTGGATTTTTCATTGCTTGATTAAAAACCAGATCTCTGTATGTTGCTTACGTCATTTTTTTCCCTCTCATCTGCAATTGAAATCATACGCTAAATAAAACAGATGAAATTGGTCTGTGGTAAAATATTTCTTCAAGGCCTCTTTCTAGCTCCAAAATTCATAACTATCAGGTCTCTCCTTGAGGATCTGGGAGTGAGGAGAGGGAAGGTATTTTCGTAATGCAGAATTAAATGGAGAATAAACTGTAAACAGGCAGGAGAAGTGTCAAGTCCGAGTCTGAGGAAAGAGAGCAGTGCTGGGAGATCCTCACCCAGGACTCCACCTGGTTTGGCCACTGAATGTTGGTGATCTTGAGCAAGTTACCTCTTTTCTTGGGCTTCAGTTTTCTCATCCTTACAGTGAGAAGTTTGAGCTAAATATCTCCATGGTTCCAACACAGAGAGGCAACGAGTCTGTAAAACCCGTGAAGCAAGTAGCTTCACATTTCCAATGATTAAAAATAAGGTTCCTAGAAAGTCTCTCCCCGGAGTCCTTCATGTTCAATCAGAGACTGAGACTGCTCCAACTCTCTTGCCCCTCCTTACACTCCCGTTGTAACCAGCAGGTGCACATGAAGTGCTCCCTGTGTGCACAAAGTCCTCCCATGTGCACAGAGTCCTCCCCACTCCCATTCCATCTTCACCCTTTGTCCCCCACTTACACTAGAGTCCAACCAAATTTAGCAGATAAGACAATTCCACTTACACAGGACTATAAAATAGCATCTACTATTTGAGGAGTTCAAAGAACTTCACAAAATCACATTTTATTTCTCAACTGTTTCAAGAAATTTACAGCTATTTCTCTTTCATATATAAAAATTTATTTCCAGCAGGCACATTGAGATTTTTGAGCTCTGAGTTCTGTTTACGGAATGAGGCTTATATGAGACAGCTTACAAAAATACAAAAGTGTAAAACAACTGTTGAACATACTGCACAAAAAAAAACAAAAACAAAAACAAAAAGCTGGAGATCCTCAGATCAGCACAGTTAATGTATGCCACATGATCTTACACTGTCGCCAGACGAAGGCACAGATTTGGTTCTTAACTTTGTAGCTGCTAAGACAAAAACACAGTCATAGTTTCAGAGACACTAACTTTTTAAAGGTTATACAGTCACCCAGGAAATCTGTAGCCAAGTCAATCGGGAAATTTAGGGTCAAAGTATCAACAGTTGGACCCCTTCCCAGGACTAACCTCTGCCTGCAGTGAGCCCACTGACAAACCCTTACAGGCAGTGTAGCTGAGGGACAAGACTCCCCTACGGTCTGGAAAGCAGAGTTGTTCACCCAGTAAATATCAAACAGTTCAAATCATCAGGGATGGAGAATGTTTTCAGAATTTGTGCCTCTGCCCGTGTGGGCAACCACTGCAACAACATCAAGAATGGGTCAGAAGGATGGCTAGCAGAAATGCATCAATAGAGTGTCACAGAGAAGAGAGTTATTAGTGCTCGTGCAGGCATTGTCTCCGGGAGGGAAAACCATTAGAGTCTAGGCGTAGGCCTTTCATGGATGGACAGCCTGAGGCCACTACCACTGGACTTGTGGACTCCTTCTTACCCTGCATCCATTCTCAACAAGCAATCTTCTGATTAAGGTTGAGCTTCCCAGAAAGGCTTTCCTATGGGAAGAGGCAGTTCTGTCATATAGATTTATTGGTCCGTTCTTTTCAGCCATTGTCCCTTCATAGGGAATCTATAGTGTTATGCATCAAGGTTATGAGCTTGGCTAGTTATGAGTCTTCTCTGGGAGAATACACACTCTGAATGTTAATAAAATCAGGCCTAAGCCTACATAACTGAGGGCTAGACACCAAACCATAGCCAGTTCTCTAAGGGAAGGGACTCATTCTTTCAGGACTCCTGAAAGTTAAGCAGTCAGTGGTTTTCCTGGAGGCCCCTCTCCCTCTGTCTGTGCTCACACTTCCACAGGCATAAACACTGAGGAGGGCTCAAGCCCACGCCAGCCCTTGGCTTTATTGCCTGGCCCCTTCTCTCCCCTCTATGGGAAACCCCATGAACTACCTTGGGTCTGGCCACCAGTGATATCTTGCTTCTAGAAACTTGTGCCTGCCTCAGACCCTGCACATTGATGTAAAAAATCATTATATCCCAAACAACCAAATTGCTAGTACTTTACATTTACAATGCACATTACCCACAGGCAAATTTGAAAATTATAGCTCTTCTCGGGTGTTTTATACTAGATTTCAAACAGCCCAGCCCAGCGTGAAACCACAAGGAACTGAAATGAGAATGGAGGCGGAAAGTGGAGAAGGATCAACGTTATCTTCTGATTAGCTGAGATGAAAAATGATTTGAGAGACACAAATGGAATGACAATAACATGGGTCACTGGCCTGATCATCTGTTGTTCATAAACAGATAATGGTGTCCCCGGAAGTTTGTGTGGCTGAAGTCTGCTCATGATGACCACACAGAACTGGCAGAGCTGTTTTACTTTGGGGTTTCCAACACTAATTTTATCAAAATAAAATAATGTAAAATGCCAAAAATAAATAAGTAAATAAATAATAAGAAGAAATAACTCACAGCATGTTCAATTGTAAGCCAGTATTGGAAAGGAGATAGAAGAACACAGTTACTGACCCTTCAGGGTTTGATTTAGAAGAAATCTCCTTCAGAGGCCTCTGCTGACCCACAATCAGGAAACCAGCTCTAAATTCTTTAACATCTTCTTTTAGTCATTCTCCTGGCACTTACCTCATCTCCCTTACTTTGTGGTTATTCACCTGGGCATCTCACCTTCCCTGCTGGGAGGTAAGTCTTTGAGGGAGGGGCTCAGTCACTTCCATCTATCTCCCTTGCAGTGGTGGCTTTCTGCCATTCACATTGGGGTGCTCGGGACAAGTGGAGAAGGAAGATGCAGGAGCGACTGTGCTGTCATGGGTCTCCCATGTATGTAAAGCACTTTGCAGTATCCAAAATCACTTCACAGATCTGACTTGTGGGATTCTTCTTACCAAAGCTAGGGGAGGTTTACTAGGACTGATACTCTTGGCTTTATATAAAGATGTTTTTGTCTTTTACAGACATCATTTTCATTGATCTTCTCTAAAATGGGGATTATAATACTCCCTACCTCATAAAGTTGCTACAAAGAATAAATGGAATGAAAATAATTTATGTATGTAAAAGCACTCACATAGAGTCTGGTAGATAGAAAAGGCTATATATGTTTGCTATTATTACTTTTTATCATTACTATAATATCTTATTTACTCTGGAATCAAAAGACCAGGACCAAAGTTTTCTGCTTCCAAGCCCAGGGTCCCTTTCGACACTGAAAAGGCTCTGAGCCAGTGTGAACCAGGGTCTGTGCGAGCTGCTTCCTGCTGTGGACTTTCATGCCCTCATCTGTATCACAGTCATTGGAAATGGATCTTAAAGAGCACTATCTGCTATGATCATCTATGGCTGCTTCCATAAAGATATATTTTCTCACCATCCTGAGCAGCTACTCTGCCTTCTCCAGGGTTCATCTCTTCCTTCCCAGAGGACAGTGAAGGTTGTCTGTTCCTGAGACCCGTAGCCATTCCAAATTTTTCTAAATAGCCATTTGCTCTCCACCTGGAGCTAAGTCAGGTAATGTACCAAAGGGCAGAAATGTCAATGCACACCCTCTACCAAAAGGTACATTTGGCAGGGCAAATGAAGACAGGCAGGCAGATAGCAGCAGGAGGCGGCCCTGGGCACAGTCCCAGTGCTGATGCCAGGTCTGCTGGCCCAGCTTCAGAGGTGGGAGAGCATAGCTGAAGGTCATCTAGCACGGTTCCCAGATCAGCACCAGAGCTCCTGGGTTGCTGGCTGTGCTGTGAATCCTCCCTCTGGTTATGAAAAGTTAAAAAAATGGTAAAAAGTTAAACCACTAAATAAAAGACAAACACCATGCCCTAGGGATCTGAACACAGACACTAGCTGCTGGATTTATTCTAGCACAGTAGTACACTTTCGCCATCCTCATACCTAGTCATACTCCTTGTCGAGGTGTGTCTGGATGCCATGTCCCACTGGATCCCTCTCTGACACCTCCCAGCAAAAGGAACATATCTTTTGCATATAAATAAACTCCCACATTTTCTCTGTCTTCTTTCAGGACATTTAGCTCTTTCTGCCTTGTTAAAAGTTGTTATTCTATGTATCTTGGCTTCCTGAACACAAACGATACTCCATTGTGTAGAATTACCTTAACTCTTGGGTGCCAAGGAAGCTCCTTCTACATGCCTCTTCTGCAGCATTTACCGTATTATCTCGTGGTTATTTTCCTATCTGTCATTCCCCTACTCCCTCCTCTTATCACCATTTCTGAGTTCCACAGTACAGAGAAGGTGTTTTTCTATCCTTGTACTCCCAGTGCCTCATACAGTGTTAGTAATTATTGACTGAATTTCATGAGATCAGACACTGAGGTTTAGTCATCTCAAAATGTACCTGGCACACAGGAACTTATGTATTACTTGTTAAGTGAATGGAAATTCTGAACTAGTGACTATTTCTAAGGAAATAAAGCTTCATTATTTTTCAAATTTACATTATAATCTTGGATAGTAGTGAGTATGAAGGAGTACAAGGTGTGAGTGGGAAGAGTGGAAAAGTTGTGATTCCTGATAGTCATGTTTTATGAAAGTCTGTTAGCTTTGCAAAATGACCAGTCCTTAAAGTTTGTAAGTCTTAGACTGGGAAGTTGTCTTAAAGCCATGCATCTAGTTTAACTCACACTTGATTATTGAACATTCAGCTTATGTATGATCTCATTAGGGATAAAGAAAACACTAGTTCCTTAAGCAACACACTCAACTTTTAGGCGGTTGCATTAGAAAGTGTGTTCTATATTACTCGGGCATTGGAGACAGTGAGTAAGAGGACTATGTGGCCCAAAGGAGCATGTGTTATACAAGGGCAAGTAAAACAAAGAAAAAGCAAAGGACAAAAGCCAATATAGACATCATGAACATACCCATGAAAAATAAGCATGAGAAGAAAAAAGTGAAAGAAAATACATCAGAATTATAATTCATTCATTCACTACTATTCCAAATAGCATTAAGGCCTTACTATGTGCTAGTCTCTGTTTGAGGTGCTATGGATATTGCATGAACAAGACAGACGAGCCCTCATGGTTGAGTTGTGATGATGGATTTGGGGTGAATTTTGTTTTTTATCTCTATATTCCACATTTTGGAGCCTGTATTTATATTGATAATTAAAATCTTATAAGACTTAAGAAGTCTTTTCTATGCTGGCATGAATACAGAGAAATAGGAATGCCTATACACTGTTGGGTAGGACTGCAAATTAGTACAACCTCTATAGAAAACAGTATATAGATTCCTCAAGGAAATAAATGCAGACTTACCATTTGATCAAGCAATTTCATTACTGGGTATCTATCCAAAGGAAAAGAAGTCATCTTATCAAAGAGACACTTGCACTTAAATGTTTATCACAGCACAATTCACAATTGCAAAGATGTGGAAGCAACCTAAGTGCCCATCAATTCATGAGTGGATAAAGAAAATGTGATGTGAATATATATATATATATATATATATATGTATACACACATATATGTGAACACACACATACACACATCATGGAGTACTACTCAGCTATAAAAAAGAAAGAAATAATGTCTTTTGCAGCAACTTGGATGGAACTGGAGACTCTTATCCTAAGTGAACTATCTCAGAAATGGAAAAACAAAAGCATGCATATGTACTCTGTAATAATTGGAAGCTAAATTATGGGTACGTGTGGGCACAAAGAGATGTACAAGACATTGGAAACCAAGAAAGTGGGAGGTTGAGAGGGGGTGAAGGGCAAAACTTACCTATCAGGTACAGTAAACACCAGTCTGGGGATAGGCACAGTTAAAAAAAGCCCCAACTCAAGCCTTATGCAAGATATACATGTAACAAAAACATCTGTACCCCTTTAATATTTTGAAATTAAAAAGGAAGCCTTTTCTTATACTGAAAACATATAAAAAGTCTTTTATTTCTTGACTATTGGAAACTTCAGAAAATGTATTATACCAATATTTCTTCTCATGAAGAAGATGCTGAGCTTCTATTAAGGAAGAAATTGTCAATTGTGCCAAGGTGGGTGCGACACGTCTGCTGATCCCAAAGAACAGAACAGACACACAATTCTCAAGTTGGAAAGGACTTTCCAATATATTTATTCAGATTACGTCAATTAAGAGCAGAGCTAGACCAAGAAATCATAGAATAACATTATAATGAAACCTCAGGGTTGGAGGAAACCTTAAAACTGAACCCTCCAGCCAGTGTCCCTAGGTGTTTATCTGACATGATTTTGAAGTCATTTAAGGACAAACTGTTGCAGGTATTTGATAAAATTACTGCAAAAGTGGAGTTTAGCTCATTAAACGTTTTATGACTAGCCTATGGTGGGCAGTTCTACAGCTCAGATGGCTCTGCCTTCAGTGTTTGGTTGCCTTCTAAAGGAACTAAGCTGGGGTATGTGAAAGCATCTTCCCCCCATCAGTTATGTGAATGGCCCACGACTGTTACTCCAGGTTTATGTCCTCCCTGCCATATGGCTGTCAATGATAAGCAGCATCTCCTACACGAAATACCCACAAGAAGACAATTGCCAATTAAGCTGGGGCCACTTTACGTGGGGTGACAGCACAGAGTTTTGAGGAAGAAGTCTGATGATATAAACTGAAGCTGCCTCAGTTGAAATTCCCTGAAAATCAATAAAAATATTACCCAAATTTTAAATTCACTAGTAATGGAGTTTATCTAAATATCATTAATGGCCTATGCCAACAGCCTCAAAATTGAATGTTTCTTGTGCTCAACGGAGTGAATAAAACCTCTCAAGGTAGCTGGCTGCTTTCAAAAGCCATAAAGCCTTTGTTCTCACAGCAGTTTCGAGTCAGATCCAGTAGTGTTGTTTGGCAGAAAGAGCTTTGATGGAGATAAAATGGGTTGTCTAGAGCGAGGCATTTTTGTCTCTGGTCTGATGAGGTTAGTAACATTATCTTCATTCACAAAGGATTACTTACTGAAAACCAGAGTCCATCCCAGAGTCTTGCTGCAAACTTCACAAAATTTCTACCACGTTAGGCTCATGCCTCTCTCTCCCTATTGAACCACACAGTATGTCGGGTGGCTGGATAAGGTCTCAGGGCTTCTTAGCAAATATGCTTGTCACGGACAGGGGGCAGCAAAACTCAAGGGCTCACTTGTTAAGACGTGCTTGAAATGTGCTCCTTTTCAATGTGTAGTGATTTTTTTTTTAATTTTTTATCCTGTGTCAGTTTCTTGCCTCAACTGCTTTATTAAGAATTGATTAATATAATAATTCACTCATACTTGCGTAGGAAAACTCTCAGCCTGCTTGGAATTAAGTAAGTATTTCCTATGACGGCATTTCCTTTGAAATGAAGGTTCCTGAAATGGATGTTCCTGGGAGGGTTGTAACTTGCAAGAGTTGAGGAGAGTATTAATTGCCCTTTAGCTATTTATAATAACAGTGTCACTACAGCTAAACACATCGTCCATAAAAGCAATGAGGAACAGCCATAAATGGTGCCTATTCTTTGTGAGGAAGATCTAGAGAGCATCAAGATGCAAAAGATCAAATCTATTTCACAGAAGCCAGGATGAATGGTCTTTTTGCTCAGATTCTCTCTGAAATTGATCTGTACTGTGAAGACGGGAGAACACCTAACACTTGAAATAAATCAATTATTAAGCCAAATTGTTTTGCTGTTTGTTCTTGGATCAAGTTTTTAGCCTCTTTCTTACTCTCCTAGATGCAAGTATAAAAGAATCTTTTTTCTGACCCACCAAGCAGTGAGCACCATGTAAGAGAGAAAATTCACTGGTTCAATTCTGAGCCAGCTGATTAGGACATGTAATGCTCTGTGCCTCAATTTCCCCACCTGTGAACCAGGATTCTCATCCCTGGCATGCCCACCTCATTGTGTTATTGTGAAGATCAAATAAACTAATAGATATGAAAAACTGATATAAATTATAAAGTGTTCCCATAGTGCTAGAATCATATCTTGATTGCATCACTTTGATCATAATTTATCTGCATGTGCATCTGTCTCCCTAATGGATTGTGAGGGCTGGGCTCATTAGTTCCCATGGTGAATTAACAGGACATTTCTGTTAGACTCTTTAAAAGGCTTGAGTCTACATAACACCAAATGTACAAAGGGGAGAAAAAAATCAATACTCAGTTTCACATCACGAAGAACAAACATGCAAATATTTTGTTGCATGATATCACATTTTTAACAGCAAGCAAATATTTGCCAGATAGTCACTGATGTTAGCAGGATTTGTCAGCCTTCACCAGGGGTCTACTTGAAATTAATGAGGAAACTTGTGCATGCACGTGCACATACACACAGCCCAATCCAGGATACAGTGTTAAAAAAAAAAAGGCAGAACAGAAAGAAGAGAGAGAGAGAGACTATGCGTGTGTTAAAGGTTAAACAAACCAAGAGAAAAATGAGGCAGAGAGTTCAACATAGTAAGAATAAAGAGAAGATTGTTGTTGTTTTTGTCATTGTTACAATAAATAGATTAGAAAAGCAGACAGAAGTAAAGAGTGTGAGTAACAAAATAAGAAAATTTAGGATAATGTTAGCAGTCACAAAACATCCTCTAATGTCCTATATAATCTGATCTGGGTGCCAAGGTCCTGTGCATTAGTCTGCAGCTTTCTGATATGCCAAGGTTCAGAGAATTATGCCACAGTAACACAATCCACAGATACAGAATTGTAATCTATAAGACAAACACACACTAGCTCTCTGAAGCAACAAGCATATCTCTATAGTAAGACTTAGAAATCTTTATCCTGTGGGCCCTCGTTAAGGGCATACTATAGTGTTCGACATCTGCACACCTCTAATAAATAAAATGTTTTGGCTGTATCGTGCCAATGTCAGTAAAAATAATTTTATGTGTGGCCAAAACCATGCTTTCCATCAGAAGCTCTGGAGTACTGGTCCCCAGCTTACTCTCCAAAGCATTTACTAGCTGTGACACTTTGGACAGACTACATGATCATTTTCAGTCTGAGGTTTCACATCTGAGAAAGAGGAGCAATACTATTTACTCTGATAGGGTTTCTAGGGGCAAAAATCAAAGACAAAGTACCTGGCTCATAGTAGGTTCTCAATAAATGCAGCCTGCCTTCCCCCTGTGTGAATGCCCAGGAAGTATGAAGAGAACCCATGCAGTCTTAGTCATAAATGAGAGATTACTTTAGAGGGTGACTTTCTTTGATCCAAACACTGAGTGTGCAGTGAGCAAATCTTTTATGAATCAAGCCCTTAACCCAAAATTAGATATTCAGTGCACATCCTTTAGATCTAACAGCTCTTTAATGAGCCCATTACATTAAGAGTTAATTTATAACAAGTAGCTTGATAGCCCAGCTCTTTGCTCTACTCTTTTTTCATCTGTGCAGCAAGACCACAGGCATTAACTACATGAATATATTCCGCATTTTTAAAAGAAAAAAAAAACGGAAAATTTGCCACCCCTGGATATTTATCCCTTCAAGGAAATCTCAGATTTCGGTAACAACAAAGCATTGGTGCTGGTGCGTGGGACCCCACAGAGTTCATGAATTTCAGATGCTTGTAAGAAATTATCTGTTTTGCCGGACTCTTGCTGGGATCAATCAGCCCCTCAGTGGTTGGTGCCAATTAAGAGATAGTGTGATGCAAAAAGAATATTTTAAACACTGTTTGACACCAAGTACTTCTGTGTCCTCTTCCCACCTCCCTCCTTACCTCCCCCTAACTCTTCTAGCAACCGCCTTTTCTGTCACTTTCTTCCATGACTCCATGACTCCGACTGTGCTCTGGAAGTCCCGAAATGTAATGACAGTAATGACACCTGTCTCTTTCTGCACAGGATGCCATTTACTGAGTGATTTCCCGTCATCTCACACGGTCTCCCAACAGCCTGATGCAGGACACCAAGCAGAGCTATCACAGTTTAGTCTCCTGTCTCCCTCTGTCTTTCCTGGTCTATTCCCCATCAATTCTCTACACAGTTACCTACTAAAGGTTAAACTGAATCGTGCCATTTTGTCTGCTTAAATAAAATCCTATCTCCTCCTCATTGCCCAGAGGATAAAGTTCTGCAAGAGCTGATCCCTGTCCTCCTCCCAGCAGGGCCTCCCACCATGACCTCCTTTCCCACTCCTTGCAATTCTCTGAATATATCAAGTGACTTCTTGTCTTCCTTTTCTTCCCTGTCCCCAGACTACCCATATTATCCTGATCATCCAAGTAGCCAACTCATATAGCCTTTATAAAAATTCAGCTCAACCATCTCCCACCCCAGAAAGCCTTACTTAACTCTCTCAAGACGACTTAGGTGCCCCTGTGCTGTATTTCCTGGTACTAGTGTTTGCTTCAAGCATAGTATTAGTAATTCTTGGACTGCTGTAGCATAGCTGGTTAATTTGTCTGTCCAAACTCCCCACCTCCAACTAGCCTGGGAGTTCTTTAAGAGCAAGTGTAGGTTATATATATATATATATATATATATATATATATATATATACACACACATACATATATATATACACACACACATATATATATGCATTTCTAGTGTCTGGTACAGTATCTCATCTAATATGGGCCATGAATACTCCACCTGGATGCTTGTCACAGTCACCTGAGCTAGGTTGTTTCCAATGCAGATTTCCTAGCCTTACTCTGGACCTATTAAATCAGTATGTCTCGCAGGGGTGGGACCTAGGTTTGTGTATTTTGATAAAGCTCCAGTGATGATGTGCAGCCCTGGTTAAGAATAATGTGGTAGGTAGGTGCTAATACATATCTGATAAATGAATGAATCCACTGCTGCCCTCATTTCAGAAATGTTAAAACAAACTTGAAAAGTTGGAAATTTGGCTCATATTGTACACACACATACAAAAAAAAAAAACACTTTGGGAGGAACAGTGACAAAAAGGGATATAGGACAAAGCCTTTCTTGAAGTAGAGTTATTCACTTACATGTTGATCCCCTCAGTTACTCTCTAAGCTTCTGCAGGCAGGGATAGGTCTTTTCATTTTTGAAATGTAGTATAGTCTGACCCAGTGTCTAACACGCAGTAGGCCCCCAATAATTGTTGAAGTGCAACATTATCATGTGAATCAAAGAGCACTGCACCTGGAGTTAGGAGCTTTGAGTTCTAGCTTTGAGTTAATGCCTAGCTGTGGCATTAATTACTACTTATTCTAGGACAACAATTTCCTTGGACCTTAGATTCCCCATCCACACAATCAGAGGTAGAGATGATCAAAGGTTGCTCTCAGCTCTGGTATTTTTAATCCAATGAGTTCAGGAGAGCTTAAGTCTGAATCTTGGCCTAGCACTAGATGAAAGACCTTCATTATGATTAAGTGAGATGGCACGTGAGGCCCCAAGGGAGAAGTGACTTGACTATATTTTACTTTTTAATTCATCGTAAATGTGGCCAGAATGAAGCCGTGCTTTTTGTTCTACTGAAAAAACAAGTGAATATTCAGCCCTAAGTAGCCCCAGGGCTTGCCTGAAATGCTAATTTTGGCATTCAGACACCAGCAAAGATCTCCCACTCTTGATCACATGCAGCCACCATCATAGGAGCCTCCGATGTCAGGGCTGCTCCCCAGAGAGCTTGGCATATTGAGTAACATGGAGGGAAAGGTGTGGGCTTCCGACACCCACTCAGGAATGGCAATAACCTCACACATACAACCAGAGTGATGGTGTGCCCATCGCAGACAGATCAATTATCTTGACTGATTTCCACAACCTTTCAAAAGAAGGAAAAGGTAGGTATTACTGCCTTATAACTTTGGGAAATTGAGGCTCAGAAAGGTCGAAGGATTTTTACATAAACGTATAGTGATTAAATGATAGGGACCCGCAGCCGGGTTTTCTGCCTCCAAATGTAATGCTTCTTTAACGACATCATATTGCCTCTTTTTCTTATCTTCATTGTTGAATACTGACAAAAATCCTGCCAGAGAAAAGGGCACAGGTATTTCCATTTCCATTTTATGGAGCATGAAGTTGAAGCGCAAAGGCACTTTCAGTCTCACAGTAAATAGCAGGAACTTCCAGTGCACTTTCTACTACATCACTATTGGGTTTTTTTTTTTTTATTATATCTTATTGTATAATCTGGCTACTACCCCATCAGGAAGGTAGAACAGGCTTGTATTGCAATTCCCAGTTTCCCAACAAGAAAACTGAGGTCCAGAGAAGTAATATTGGAGGAACTTATTTAAGAGGAATTTGAGAGCTTGGGTTGGCATGAGAATGACTTTTCCAACAGCTGGAATTGCCCTCAATGGAAATGAGCCATCAAAGGACAGAGGATCTCTCAGATGTACGGTGCAGGATATATCTCTCAGATATACTGTGAAATGAAGAGGAGTTGACTTAGATATCCATTAAGTCCCTTTCTGACCACAGGCATCCATGGTTCTATCCTTACCCAGAGTCCCACAGCCAGGACATCATCAATCAGGATGTGAGCCCAAGTCCTCCAACTCCTACTGTGTCTGTGTCTTTTTTACCCCATTGCATCAACTTTGACCCTCTTTCCAAAGATTTCAGAATCCAATCAGCTATGTGAAGGTATAGCTAACATATGAGCATTGGCCAGAGCAAGTGAGCTCTGTAGATTTATTGATTAAAACATTGATGAACTGGCCACTCCACAAATCACAAGTATTGAACATGGAGTACGCCTCTCAGACAACAAGAAATGATAGAAAAAGTCTCAGATTTAGAATCCAGACCTGGGCTTTAGTCCTGACTTTTCCTCCAAATCCCTGTAGGAACTGGGATAATGTCATTTTCCCTCTCATAGCATTGAGCATCCTCCCTTGTATAATATGAGTCTTAGACCAGAGGTTCATTTAAGCTCAATAACACCAGACAACAAGACTAGTTTTTTTTTGCTGCCAGCCATGGCAAAGCTGGCAGACAAGGAGCTGGGAATAGCAAGCTTATTCTGGGGCTAAGCAGAGAATGCCAGGCTTAGGAATGTCTGGCTGACACCCTGTATGAGTCTTGAATCTATTCGAATTTTGGAAGTAAGAAGTAGCCTAGAAATGATGTAATGAGAACTCGCCACCCCCAGCCTCTTAGGTCCTAAACGATGGTATGCCTTTGAGCTCTGTCACCCAGTATCAAGTGGGTACTATCTACTTACTCTCAGTAGCTGTAGTGTTTCCCCTACCCACCCCCATTTTCCATCTCTGACAGCCCTGTCTCCCTTCTCCCGATACAGATCTCCCTGCTGATGTTCCTGCCATTTCTTGACTGACAATCAATTTTCCTACCTATCATTATCAATTCTGCTCATTAACTCTCCCACCTGCCTCTAAGGCCTCCAGATACTGAAAAGCATCTCTAAAAAATTATTTTCCCAAGCAGAATAATTGAAACTTCTTGCACATCTAGAGAACCTTTTTGTCTGAAGCACTCAGAGCCATTTCTAAACTTCAGTAGAAATGTGCATTTCATACTAGGGAGGCAGAATTCACCATTCTAGCAAAACCAAATGAAAAATGGGGGAAAAAAATCCTACACAGCAACTGCTTTTATTCTTTATTTTTTTTCTTTGTGAGTCACAGAATGCAAAATTGGTCTGAACTTCTTTTTTCCAATTTAATGGATTTGTTAATTATTTGTAGTTTTTTAAAACACGGCCTTAAAGATGGTTAATACAGGAACAATACTATTAATATAAAGAAGGAAATCTTAGAGAGACCCTCTTGTGCCTTTCTCTGAGGTGTTCCATAAAATTCTAAAAAGCCAAGACTCTTTTGAACCCATAGAGAGACTTCTGTAGAATTGTGAGGCAGTAAAACATAATTGATGAAGAGCTCAGTCTCTGCTATCAGAGCAGCCACACTTAAGAGTTATAATGATAATATCAACATATACTTAGACAATCTTTATCATTTCTGGAGTATTTTTACACATTATCTCTCTTTGTGCTTATTGTTTCCTATCTGGAGCACTCTTCCCTGGGATACCTACCTGGTTTGTTCCCTTGCCCACTGCAGGCCTTTGTTCAAATGTGATCTTTCCTGGCGGCCTTCAGTAAAACTGTAACTGTGCCTACCCCACCCGGAACTCCCTGCCTCCCTCCCATGATATACATTTCCTCCATAGTACTCCCCACCATCTGACTTACTATACATTTTCCTTATAGAATGTGAGCTCCCTGGGGGCTAGAATCTTTGTTATTTTCACCGCTGTATTCCAAAAGCCTAGCACAGTGCCTGGAATATTGTAGTTGCTCAATTGAGATGTTTTGAGGAACTAAAGGAATAAATCTGAGAATGTGACTCTTCCAATAGCTTTGAGGAGCAGGAGGCATCCCTGTTATTATTTTGCAGAAGAGGCAACTAAGGGTCAGAGGGGCCAAGTGTCCAGACCACATGGCTGAGAGGGGCTCTCCTCATGGTGGCTCACCCTGTGCTCTCCAGAGACACATCTCAGAAACAGACATGTTAACAAGTGGAGCCTCTCACTCAGAAAGGAGCATCTGGGTCAGATAAGTGCTAAGAGCTATAAGGCTCAGCCCTGTGCCTGCACCCCTGCATTAGACTTCTCTTGGCACCCACCTCATCTGCCCCCCAGGGGGCTGAGTTCCCAGGCACCCATTATATTTGATGACCACCTGCAGGTTTAATAACCCCATTAAGGTAGAGCAAACAAAGAAAGGGAAGGAAAAAATAATTGCTAAGTCAACAAACCTAAACGCAAGTCAGCAAACCTAAACGGTCAACCCATCAACATAGTAATTACATTTCTCCAAAAAGAAAAACATGGAGACTAAGCATCTCCACCTAGAATTTTTCCTTTTCAAGTGGAAGCCTCCTCTCCCAGTTAGCTGCAGAGCAGATCACCTGGGCTGCAGCTTCCACCCCACCCCCCACCCCACCCACCTTGTGGCCTCTGTTGACAGAGACAGGCCATTACTCTTCACTAAAATTCATTGGCCACACACTCAACACGCTTGACACACTTGACAACACTTTGGAAATTGAGCTACTCAAATATTTTTGGAGCTAAATTAAGGCAATTTGTCCTTCCACTGCTCCAAAACAGTGTCCTAAGGGACAGAATCATTGGTAAAATGACAAATATGCTTTTCTGAGAAGGGAGGGAAATCTCACAGGAAGGAGGCAATCCAAAATCTTGGTAACGTTGGATATAAGTGATTTAAAAAATCAAATAGCATTTGCACCATTTACTGCCTACAAAGAGCATTCAAACCAGTATCTATAGGATTTAAGCTTCACGCTACCCTGTGAGGAAGCTGACAAGTATCTGACTCTCCATTTTATAAAAGACAGAACTAAGAGGCTAACGACTTGCCAAAGTTCACACCCCTGTAAGTGAAAAAGCAAATATTTGATCCAAGTTTTCTGATGTTAAATGACATGCTTTATGCCGCTGATGTGATGTGCTTGTGCATGAACATGTGTAGAAAGAAAGAGACAGCCCACACCGAGAACACCTTCCAAGCTGTCCTTTCCATGCACCTTAACTCTGCTGTCCTCAGATGGTACTCTCATACATCAGGGAGCAGGTACTCTGGCAGTCCCCAGGCTGGCTGTGGTCACAAGTATTTAACTCCACAAGTATTTTACTTGCCTTAAGAGCATGGACTTTGGAGTCAGACAGACCTGGGCTCCAGCAGGGATAGATTGCTCTGAACCTCAGCATCCCCACCCACCTCACGGGTGGTTGACAGAATTAAATGAAAAGACACTGTATGGTATGTATCACAGTGCATGGCACACTGCAAATTCTCAATAAATATGAGCAATTCTTGTTGAATACCCTGTTCTCTCCCATGTCACGTCTGAGAAATGGGTGTCCAGGTTGACTTATGTTGCCTAAAGTTATTGTCCTGAATCCTTTACCAGAGTCACTCTCTGGGCGTAAAAATGCACAGAAGCAATGATGTCCTCTCCTCTGAGACATTCTAGCTGCTGCACAGCAGGAACAATGGCAGCAGGCAATCCTGCTTTCTGTACATTTCCCACATACCCAGAATTGTCCTAAGTGTTCTCGAAGAAAGAATGCCATTGATATTGTCAACAGCCCTATCACATAAGCACTACCATTATCCCCATTTTAGGTGTATTAATGCCACTGATTGCGTCAATAGCCCTGCTATATATACACTGAATGTTTGTGTCTCACAAAATTCTCATGTTGAAGCCTAATCCCCAAAATAGTGGTATTTAGGAGGGCAGAGCCCTCATTAATGGGATCGGTGTTCTTGTAAAAAGGACCCCAGAGAGCTCATTTTTCCCCTTCAGCCATGTGGTTTTCATCCATGGTTGCTGACTCACGACTCCCTTAGCCCTTGTTACAACTTTGTTTTACTGTTGGAGCACTTTAAGCCTCAGAAGCAAGCCTTACAAAACAGAATCTCTCCCTCTCTGGCCTTCTCCCACCCTCCTTTCACTTGCTCCTTTTTCTCCCCAATATAGGCCTTGGAAACTAAAAATATACTCTAAACTAAAAATATACTTCCCCCACCTCTGGCCACAAAGAAATTTTCTAACCTACCTCATCTGATTGTGGCGCATAAGATCCCTGTTTCAAAAATGTTTCTGCACCATAACCTACAGGAAGGAATGCTGCACGGAGAGGCCAGGAAGAATCGAACGGACAGGCCTTGCTGGGTTTCCCCATTCAGTCTGTTAGTATCAGATCATACCCTTTTTGTCCAGTCACATTTCCACAGGGTTGTCAATCATGCCTATCCAGTGAAGTCTCCATAAAAGGCCCAAGAGAGTTTCTAGGTAGCTTAACATGTGAAGGTCCCTGGAGGGTGGTGCACCTGGGGAGGGCATGGAAGCTCCACGCCCTTTCCCCATCCTCCCCCATGCACCTCTTTACCTATATCTTTTGTATAATCAACCAGTAAGCAGAATTATTTTCTTGAGTTCTGTGAGCCACTCTATCAAATTATTCAAACCCAAAGTAGGGGGCTTTAGTGTTTCCAATTTATAGCCAGTTGGTCAGAAGCACAGGTAAAGCAACCCAGTGCTTGAGACTGGCATCAGAAGTGGGGGATGGTCTTAGAGACTGAGACCTCAGCCTGTGGGGTCTGATGCCATCTCCAAATAGGTAATGTCAGAATAGAACTGAATTAGAGGACACTCAGTTGGTGTTCACTGCAGAACTGATCACTTGCTTGGTAATGGTAATCCCTGCACATTAGGTCACAGAAGTCTTCTGTGTTGATTGTTGTGGTGCAAGAGCAGTTTGTGTTTATTCCAGTCAC
>CAUYRT010039507.1:0-29507 GCA_963574885.1 Lepilemur ruficaudatus | reverse complement strand
AAAAAATTAGCCGGGCATGGTGGCGCATGCCTGTAGTCCCAGCTACTTGGGAGGCTGAGGCAGAAGGATTGCTTGAACCCAGGAGTTTGAGGTTGCTGTGAGCTAGGCTAATGCCACGGCACTCTACAGCCCGGGCAACAGAGTCAGACTCTGTCTCAAAAAAAAAAAAAAAAAGGGGGATATTGGCTTCACTAGGCTTGAAATCACTGCTCTAAATATATTTATCCATCCATCCTTCCCTCCCTTCCTCCTTCCGTATGTGCTGCCTTCCTTTCTTCCTTTTTAATCAAACTTGTTCAAAGAGTATCTTGGCTTTGCTACGTAATTAGTCTTCAGTCTTCTTGCAATATGACTTTTACCACCATCATGCCATTGAAATTGCGGCCACAAAAGTCACCAAACCCTGTTCAATCCAGTGGACATTTGTGGAAAGAAATCAATCCTCATTTTACCTGAACTTTCTATAGCACCTAACTTCATTTCTCCCTGTCCCCACTCCAATCCTCCCCCCTTTTTTTTTTCTGAGACAAGATCTCACCTGTCACCCAGGCTAGAGTGCAGTGGTATGATCATAGCTCACCATAACCTCAAATTCCTGGGCTCAAGGGATCCTCTTCTCTCAGCTCCCAAGTAGCTAGGACTACAGGCACATGCCACCACACTGGGCTAATTTTTTATTTTATTTTTCTGTAGAGACAGGGTTTTACTATATTGCCCAGGCTGGCCTCAAACTCCTAACCTCAAACAATCCTCCTGCCTTGGCCTCCCAAAGTGCTGGGCTTACAGGCATGAGCCACCATGCCTGGCCCACTCAATCCTCTCTTTTATTTGAAACTTTCATTCTTTGATTTCTGTAATGTCACTTCCATTATTTCCAACCCTCAAACTCCTTTGTAGTCCTTGGTCTTTTGCTTGTTCCTTAAACGTTGGCATTCCTGAATATTCCATTTTTAGCCCTCTTCTCACTCTACACTGTCTTCCTAGGCAATCTCATCTCCTCCTATGACTTCAGTCATAGCCTATGATTCACAAATCTTTACTTTCAATCCCAACCTTACTTCTGAACTCCATCTCTCTCCACCTGGAAGGACTAAATACCCAAAATTCAGCATGTCACAAGTTAGAACTTACTTCCTACCCACAAATCTATAATTACTCCTGTGTCCTACTCCAAATTATTAATAGTAGCACCACCAGCCAGCCAGTCTTTCAAATAAGGACCTGAGAGTTTGGATTCACCTTTGTATTCTCTCCATGATCCTCTCCCCTTCATCCCCACTGCCAATTGCATTGGTTTAAGCTCTTATCTCTCACCTAGTTACAACAAGTCTTTAACTGATCTCCCAGCTTCTAGTCATGTCCTATACAATATATCCTCCACATGGTCACCTGGGGGATTTTTTAAAACATAAATTTTGGCTGGCTGCAATGGCTCACATCTGTAGTCCTAGCTACTTGGGAGGCTAAGGCAGGAGGATCACTTGAGCCCTGGAGTTTGAGGCTGCGGTGAGCTATCATCATGCCACTGCACTCCAGCCTGAGTGACAGTGCAAGACCATGTCTTTAAAAAAACTCAAATAACAAAAAGCCTCCATAAATCTGTTTATTTTTGCCCTGCTTTAAAAAGCGACAGAGAAAGTAGAGTAGTTGTTGCCTAGGATTGGGAGCCTTGAGAAGAAACGGGGAGTGACAGCTAATGGGTACAGATTTCTTTTGGGGGTGATGAAATGGTATAAAATTGTGGTGATGGATGCAGAACTCTGTGAACATACTAAAACCCATTGAATTGTACATTTCAAGTGAGTGGAGCATATGTAGAGTATGAGAGAGTAAGAGGAGATGAGATAGCTAATTCAGATTCAGATTGGGAGGAGAGAAGACATGTAGATTTGTATAATAGAGGAAAAGATTACTCATTTTAATATTGAGAATTAATTTACCTAGTTATAGCTAATCTAAAACATATTTTATAGGTATTATTAAAATAATTTTATGAGCATATGCTTTATTTGTATGTTGATTTTTTTGAGAGAGAATGTCTCACTCTGTCACCTGGGCTAGAGGGTAGTGGTTTCTTCATAGCTCACTGCAACCTCAAACTCTTGGGCTCAAGCGATCCTCTTGCATCAGCCTTCCATAGCTGGGACTACAGGCCCATGCCATGACGCCCAGCTAATTTTCCTGTTTTTAGTAGAGACAGGGTCTCGCTCTTGTTCAGGCTGGTCTTGAACTGAGCTCAAGCAATTGTCCCACCTCAGCCTCCCAGAGTGCTAGGATTATAGGTGTGAGCCACTGTGAGTGCAATGTGCCTACCATGTACATGATTTTTATGTACATTTTCGTGTATTACAAAAAATTTCAAGTTGGTTCTGGCTCTCAATTTAGAGACCAAGGTTCAAATCTGATTTTGCTGTTACTTTCATAAGTTAACTTTCTTTTAGTTGGTTCTACCTATAAAAGTTATAACTTAGTTGAAAAATAAGAGTAATTTAGAAGCTAGAATGCTTGATTTTTCCTGGTAACAGTTTGGGACTACTTTGAGAGCAAACAGAAAGGATTAAAAGTTGAAGTAATTCAAATATTTATATAAAAGTTTATAACTATGTAATACAACAAAATAAACACTTGATTAAGAATCAGGAAAGCTGGAACTTTCTGTGTGAGCTAGGGCAATTTACATATTATACTTGAATTTTATGTACACATCATGCTTTCATGCCTCTGTGTGTTTGCACATACTTATCTTTTTCAAGAAGGTTCTTCTTTGCCTGTGAAACTTCTGTTTACCTATCAAAACCCAGCTCAGATGTTACCCTCTCTGGAAAACCACCCATCTCATGCTACCTGAAGAGTTAATCATTACCTTCTGCTTCTGTCCCTGAAATATATTTCTGCTGATACATGTAACATTTTAGTATAATATGTTTATGTCTCTCTTTCTCTCACTTGCTGGACTATAAGGTTTTGGGTTGTCTTTGTTTTTTTTCCCTTTGTTTCTGAGACAGGATTTCATTCTGTTGCCTGGGTTAGAGTGTAGTAGCACAATCATAGCTCACTGTAACCTTAAACTTTTGGGCTCAAGCAATCCTGAAGCCTCAGCCTCCCAAGCAGCTGGGACTACAGGTGGGCACCACCACACCAGGCTAATTTTTTTATTTTTTGTAGAGATGAGGTCTCACTCTGTTGTCCATGCTGGCCTCAATTGATCCTCCCACCTATGAGTTATTTATCTCTATAGTACAATGTTTAGCATGAGTAGGTGCTCAATAACTGTTTGTTAAATTGAATTAAATGATAAAATTAACACTAATAAGCATTTTTTCTCCTCTAAGAAAAGGAATTCCCAATCTTTATTATAGCACCAGATACCATGTGCCCTGTGTATAAATTTTATAACACCACCTGATTATTACAGTAATTTACAGAAGTATGTATTAATACATATGAGCCAACTTTATACTAGTTTGTTTACTATGATATTAATCAGTAATTCACTAAAGAGGAATAACAGAACATCTCTAGCTTTTCAGTGTTGCAGCCCAGTATTGCAGCTGTTAAAAGGAGGTTATTCTAGGCTGGGTGCAGTGTCTCATGCCTGTAATCCTAGTACTCTAGGAGGCTGAAGCAGAAGGATAGCTTGAGGCCAGGAGTTTGAGGTTGCAGTGAGCTATGATGACACCACTGTACTCCAGTCTGGGTGACAGAATGAGACTGTCTCAAAAAAAAAAGAAGGTTATTCTAAAACTAAAGATCAGAATGCTCCTCAGATTTTCATTTTCATAGATTTTTACTCTTTTACCAAATAAGCAAAAAGGAGCCATTCATAACGTAGGAAGGGGTCAACATTAAGTATAAATGCTCTCAAGGCCTCTGGAGCTCCATATCCAATAAAACTACAGGTATGAAAGAAGGGTGCCTGCCGGTGCTAACTTTCTACCACAAGACATACACTTTATCCGGTCAAAGTCAGGCTTGGGAATTTAGGAACTTTTGAAAAACAAAAATTTACTTGATGGAAATTTAAATCTCATAAGGAGAGTGACAGTGGTTCCAGAACATCTGTCAGTGCCCCTTCATTCATGACACACTAGGCCGTAGCTATCAGGTCTGGGATTTGACTTTACCCCACTTACAAGTTAAATTTGTCTGTTACTGATTCATGGATGCCAGCAGAAGACACTAGAATCTTGGGTTGGACAAAGAATTGTTATTATTTACATGAGCATCGGCATATTTGGGTCTTGCTTTTAGGTCCCGTGAGGCTATGTGATGGGCCCAAATGGATGTCATGCACAGTCTGTTTGTGCTACAGTTGAGAAACACTGAACTTGGGCAATCCACTGCTTTGATAATAAGCAGTAAGCAAACCTTTTTTTTTTTTTGTCTGAGGGTGAGAAAATGTTACATCATCTCCCAAGGTTACTAGCTGCAAACAACCCTTAGAAATGGCCTACATAAAAGAGTCAGGGTCTTGCGATCTTGGCACAGCCAGCAAGATGTACGTAGGAGTGCAAGAAGCCCAAGGAAGACTGTTTCTCCAATAGTAGCCACACCAGCATCTTTAAAGAATAGCCCTATAGTCAGTTCTCTGAATGTCTTCTTCTTTTTTTAATTTGTCCTTTATTTTCACATGTTAAAAGAATGAATGAAAGATAAAGAGTGGTTTTTATTTATATTTTTAGCATTGCTTTCTTGGCAAAACAATAACACTCTTCCCTTTGAAGTTAAAATGTCTTTAGTTTACAAAATACCAGAGTCACCTAAAAGGAGAACAAAATGAAACAAAACAACAAAAACAAAAAACTCTACAATTATCCTGTGCAATTTCATTATAAATGTAAGACCTGGGATTTTTGGTCCATTTGGTCTGATATGTGATTATCTCTTCTCCATCTCAAACTCATGTTGTTATTAATATTAAAGCATAAAAGGGAACAACTGCAACAGCTAAGGAGAAGAGTAACAAGATCATCTGAGGACTTCAGTTATTAATGTGTTTCTGGAAGGCAGGAAGCAGTAACATATTCATATATAAAACATACTGATGGCAACCACACCTCAGAAACTACACACAGGAGAAGACTGCAACAGAAGTGGGAGCTGAATTTCCCAGTGGGCTCTGAAGGCTCCAAATTAGAAAGTGAATATATGACAAGCAAGAGTGAATACTGGGACATAAAACAAAATAGTTAAAGTGTCTATGGAACAGTCGTGCTAATTAATCTCCTCCATAATCTATTCCTACTTTCTTCCTGTGGAGTAACTGCTGGTGAATTTATAACCAGGCAAAAACAACAGGACCATTCTCTAAATAAATTAAGTTACAGTATCTGCCTTGGGAAAGCTCCAACTTCTAGTTGGTGTCCCAGAAAAAAGCCCTTTTCATTTTAACATTTGGGATCACCTCAGCTGTTTATTAGTTTAATCAAACTATAGATTATTTAAAAAGTAATTATAGCTACAAGAATGTATTTTGAATACCATAAAACCTTGAAAATGTAAAAGTAATAAACAGTATAGCTGATAAAAGTTAGGAAGTAGAATGGGAAAGTTAAGTGTAGAAATGCTAATTTCTTCATTTTATTTGAAGTCAAGAGCTGATGTCTAAAATGGATGGCTTAATAAACAGAGATGTAAGTTTATTATTTGAAGTTATAAAGATAACCTAAAAAGGTCAGAGGAACTCATCTTTTATATTGGGGAATAACATACTGTCTAAATTAATAAATCAAGAGATTAGACCTATGAGCATCTTATTTAAGTTATGGAGGAATGGTTGATTTAGCTGGGTGCCATTCTATAGGTCAAAATTATAGAATGTACATACATTGCTTTGAAAATAACTTTTAATGGGAAAAAATTAAGGCCCATTTCAATAAGAATTTGTGCAGATTATTTCTTTTTCAGATATTGATTTAATTTTTCTAGTCACCTCACTGTACCAAAAATAAAGTTAACAACATTGTAACATTAGCTAAAGGAAGAGCCAAATCTTTTGCCATAAGAAAGATCAAATAGTCAATCTTAAATTGAAAAGGACTACAATTTAAGATAGACATTTGGTTACTAGCCACTTAGGAAGTACTACTGCTTAATGGAAACAGAAAGGTGACAGATACTGGCATAGGGTATGAGAAGCTAGAGAGAGAAAGAAATTAATGGTAATGTTGAAAGAAATCAGAATAACTGAGGGCTTCTAACCTGTAATTTCAGTCTTGCTTTACTCCTTTGCTTACATTTTTGTTATACATTTATGCATCTAATTTATATTGGTCGTATTTGGTGGCAGGGACAGCTTTTAGTTTCAAAGGAGAAGCTCACATATTTGAAGCTGGTTTTATACACTCAGTGCAGAAATCTTTCTCTGCTACAGTTTTTTCTCTTTCCCTAGCAACCCTATTTTCACAGGCTTTCTCAAAGTTTCTCATCCTCTATTCTTCTGGGTCACCATCCACTTATGGGAAGGATCTCGGGCCTAAAGCATGGCAAATATAAGCATCCCACTTAATTTTGCCTGATGGACTGGCCTAGTAAGTAAAATATTTTTAGTGATGCTGAATCTCGCTAATTTGATTTTTAAGTATGCTATTAATTCTTTAGATCTCAGCTAAGGCATTACCGCTCAGGAAGCATTCCCTAGCCATTAGCAGGTCAGGTTAGTTCTTCCTGCAGTGTAATCCCACACCACTCACTAATCCTCCTATATGTGCACTTAACTGCTTATTTAAAAATCTCTCCTTCACTAAAAATATAAGTGTAATGAAGAGGAAGTATGTCTTTCTCACCAGTTTATTATTATGTTTAGCAAAGTACCTGGCATATGATTACACAAATAAGTTTTCTATTGCATGCAGCCCAGGAAATATATTTTGAGAACATCACCTTTGAGGAAACTTCACTCCAAAGCAGCAAATCCATTTAGTAAAAATAATTATTCTAGGTCCTTGAAATGAGGTAGTTTGTCTTTTAGCTAATCAAAGATTCTCAAATTTACCCAAATTAATCATCTAAGAAATTTGGAAACCCTTCCTTGAAGCACCTCTAAATTTAGTAGAGGCAGAAAAACAAACTCACAGAAGGAAGAACTTGGGGTAGAGGACTGGGGTTCAAGAAGGGAACTAGTAGAAAGTGAAATTAAAGCCAGATACTATACATTGAAATCAGTACAAAGCTGGTCGGTGTACCTGAAAACAAGAATTTAACAATATGTGTTTATAGAGACTTCTGTGATCATCAAATTTTATTCCTTTGATAAATTACGAATGTATAATAGCATTGAGGTTAAGCGTACAGGCTTAACGTACAGGCTTATGGAGTCATAAATATTTGGGTTTAAATGCCAGCTCTGCCACCTACTAACTCCAGGATCTTGGGTAAACCACCTAATCTATACAGGCTTGTTTCCTCAAGGATTTAAGACAATGATGGTACCCAAACACGGAGCGTAGTTTTGAGGGTCAATTTAATTGTTACATGTTAACTGTTCAGTTTATTGCCTGGATATAGGGAAAAGGGTCACTAAACGACAGCGATTATGAATGTGTCTTTTGCTTGGAATGCCATTGGGATGCCAGCTCTAAGAGCACATGGAATTTATCTCATTCAGAACTGTTTCCTAGGTTCCTAGAACAGTAGAAGCTTGGCATTTGATCAGGACTTGTTTTGAATGTATGACTATATATTGATTTCAAAAAATAAAAAATTAAAAAATATGCTGATTCCATAAATCAAATATAAAAACAAGTCACTTTAAAAGTAGACATCATACTGTACATATTTCTTTATATACATAGAACAGTAATAATCCCTGCAGATTCTCGCAGTTTATCCATTTTTCAGATAAAGAATTATGTGGTATGACAAATGGACCAAAGACATGTAAAGAGTGCAAATTTGAAGAGCCTATAAGTTTTTCACCTCAGTCTACCAAATACAGTTTAGAAAATCAATTAAAGACTTCAGTTTTTCTATATACATTTTTAATGATTAGAAGCAATCAACTATCCAGTTAGAATTGCAATTACTGGGGTCTGAAAGAGCCAGTCAATAAAAACAAAATCCATAATGAGCTCTCATAAGTAGGATGATGTTTATTTTATTTACTAGAGTTTTGAGAGTCCTATCTTGATGGTATATGACCAACTGTAGCCAAAACCTAAGGCAAAGGTAATTATGTATCATTTACTTGGGGCTCATAGCAATGTCACTTGTGCCATCAGCATTATGTCCTCAGCAAGTGAGACCATGATGACATGGTCACCAGAGCAAGAGGGTAACAATTGTGAAACCACAAGTTACAGTAGAAATGGAGGCCTTGAAAGGCTCCACGACTTGCCTTGGGTCAGAGAGTGTACACTGTCCGTTCTCTAGCTTCTCAGTGTTGCCCGTGCTCATAAAGTCCTTGCAGAAATATTTGAATATACAACCATCCAATTTTTAGTCCACTAGTTATATGGCACAAGTAAAACAAGTTTTAGATGTAACAAAATATTTAAATATGTTCCCTGCATGTGAGGATTTATCCCACTTAAATGACAACTGAACTCTACCACATTACTTTGACATATAACAAAAATAATAGCAAATATTTGAGTGTTTACTATTTGTCAGGCACTGTCCTAAACATCAATTATATGTTAACTCATTTAATACTCACAACAACCCTAAGAGTAGATGTCATTACCATCCTCTCAGAGAAGTAACTGAAGCACAGAGAGGGTACACAGTAAGCGGCACGTCAAGACTCAAGACCTAGGAAGTCTGGTGTCTGAGGCTATATTCTAATTATTGAGTTAAATGATCTGCTCTAATAAAATGTGTATTAAGCATATGTGCTAAACCTTAAAAGTAAATGTAAGTGTTGATTGCTAAGCTATACATATGTAACTTAGTACTATTTTCTGTATTTCACTTCAGTTCCTCATCACTAACCAGTATTTTTAAAAAACCATCATAAAATCAAGTTCTCTCTTTATTAGAACTTGCCTTGTTTTTAAGTATTCAGTAAGCATTATGACCCAATTTTGTAATATGTACAAAGAAATTTTGCTCTTTTCTAATGGGGTTCATTTCATCTAGCACTGAGGAGAGAAATTAAGGGGAGAAATTACTGTTCCTGTATGATAACCCACTTACAGAAGTTTAAAAAAACAACTTCATTACACTAAGAATTTTTTTATAAAACTGAACTATATATTCATGCATTATAATATTAATGTATAATTCCAGGAAACTAAAGAATATAAAATTACTTTAAAAAGCTAATGTGGAGGGGAAAATCAGTATATATTAACTTATAGTTTTATTATTGATATAAAAGAAAACTTCAAATACTATACAGTAAGATGTGTTGTAGAACACTATACACTGTTATAATACACTATTATCAATTATTCATTACTCAAATATAATGTATACAGCAATCACAAAATCAGAAAATAATGGGCAACAGCCAGTGCCTTAAGGATC
Source organism: Lepilemur ruficaudatus (assembly GCA_963574885.1). NCBI lineage: Eukaryota > Metazoa > Chordata > Mammalia > Primates > Lepilemuridae > Lepilemur > Lepilemur ruficaudatus. Next base: position 20,039 of record CAUYRT010039507.1, on the reverse strand, counting down.
ATATAACATCTATACTATTTTATTGAGCAGTTAAAGCATTTGCTATTTAATTTTTCTAAATATTTACACTATTACCACTTATTTTTACAAATTCTAAATAGCATTTCCCTCTGAAAGTAGATTCTCCAGTTCTTGGCACTAATTCTTAATCAAATAAACCTTTTCAGTCTCTTATTGCTCTACCACAGGCATAAAGGCTCAGGAAGGGATTTTTGCACTCTAAAGAAAAGTATGCAATACCTTAAAAATTTAAAAACTAAGTAATTGATACTCACAAGCAGGTAACATCAACTAAAACTTTTTTCTTTACTAATTTTTCTTTTCTTTTACAAGAGAATAATCATTGTATTAATATTATACTACAAAAGCATGAGACTCCATAATTAAAAATTTAAATGTCAGATATACAAGTAATGGCATTTTCTCCAATAATTCACAATTTTTACAATTTCTGCTATTTTGGAACAAACATTAAAATCCCCACGATTTAAGTATCATTAAATGTGAACTAAAACACTTAGCATCTTGAAGAATTATCAAGAATGGCAGAACTTCCAACTAACTTTATAGCTTAGTGGTGATATAGCTCCCCTTTGCTAATTTATTTCTTAAGTATACATTCTACTATGGCATATTTTCATGTGAATAGTTCTGGTTTGTAAGATTAATTTCTTATATTGTGAAGAGCCTTGAGGTTGTACAATTTTGTTCAATTGTATGATAACCTTGAAAGGCAGGATATGTCTACCCAAGTTATTTAGAATATGTACCTCATTACTACAATTATAAAAGGTCATTTTAAATTCATATTAAGATGAGTGGAATTTAATCCAATTTGTAAAGGCTTTACTTTTATGAAAATCTTAGAATGGAAACCTTGCTTTGAAAACCATGAAACTCAAAATCTGTGCTGCAGTATTTTAAATACAGAACAATTAAAATTACTGTTGAAAATGAAAAACCTATATTGATATTCTGAAATAAACATTTTATGATATTACACTATACTGATCAGCTGAAATGTAATTAATGACAGGCGTTAAAAGTTTATTTTATACCTAATGGTTAGTTCTTAGTGAGGTCTAGATATTTACAGAAATATTCACTAGCAGATAGTATTAGTAGGTAACTACATAAAACAATACTGTTACAATTTTTATATTTAGTAGCTAACATGGTATGTCAGTACAATTCTTAGGAACTTGTCATTAGTAGTATGAGTTGCTAGCAAGTGATCTTCCCTGAGGTAAGAGACCATATGCAAAAGTCACTGCTCATCTCCAATGAAGTTAGATACTTAAAAATAATGACAATAAGGACCTGTGGCCAGGAATCACAGATGCATTTCAGATATCTTAACTGCAAGCAATAGGCTTGATTGTAAAAATCAAACTAAAAATCATCAGAAGATATAAAGCAAATTTCAGTAAATAGCAATTGCTAAATTTCTCAGGCCTCTACCCTAACATCTTCCAATAATATACCTGAAACATAGTGAAAGTTGGGGGAATGGGCCTTAGGCTTGCTCTTGAACTAGTTCCTGAGTATTCTCTTGGAGTTAACTATATTCTATCTCATAATATTTGGCAGTGTCTTGTTTTCTTCAACTTCAACTAATTTCTCATTACCAGTATTATACTCATATACCATCTTCAATACTACCTGGCCTTTGGGTCATCAACTCAAACTTGGTATGATTAACTATAGAACAAATTACTCAAGAAAAAAAATTATGACTTTATTTCAAAGTTCAGTGAAACACTGCAAATAGAATTTAATTATAGGACTGAATTATAGTTATAATGTTACATCTAGGACTAAAAAAATATTTTAATTGATTTGAGATCTCTAGCCTGGACTCCAAGTGCAATATTACAAATGGTAGTACTAAAAAAATAATAATTTTGTAGTCATATTTTTGGTTATCATAACCTAAATGGTAGGACAAAGGATGATACTTAAAAACTTAAACCCTGTTCTAAAATTTCTTTGTGAGGATAACTGGCCCACTTCTCAAAAACCATTAATTTCCGCAACCAAATTTTCAGCTGATTTAAAATATTTTCAAGAAATTTGATCACTTCTCAGAATTGAGTCTTTTATGTTTTATTAAGGGAGAACCCAAACTGTTATGGTACTATTCACACTTAACTTGGCTTTTAAATAGCATTGCTGTGACTAAAGAAACTAACAGTGTTGTCAAAGATTAAGCCCATCTTCACTCACATGTGCCTTCTCATTTACACTAAATGTAAGCATTTAATAGGGAGATAAAATTTGTTTCTGATATTTTTACTTTAATGCTATGAGATTTTGTCAGTTATTAACCAAACCTGCTAAGCCACATGTGAGGAAAATATTTGTTAAAGAAAAGGTGATTATATCGTTTACTTGGAAGCAGTGCATTTTTTGCTTATTAAACAGTTTTTCTGTACTTAAATTAAAAAAAAAGTTTCAGCGGCTAAGAAAGCCAAAAGTAATTATAGTGGTTAGTGAAGTGATATTTGTAATTTTTAGTTTAACACACAGAAGCCTCTTCTACTAAGTGGCAAATATTATTTGGTAGCTGCAGCTCTTACTTTACGCAAAACTAGTACACAATATAAAATATCTAAATTTTCCTATTTTGATATAGAGAAAGATGCTTGAAAGAAATTTAGTACGAATGGAGATATTATAAAGAAAAACGTGATAATGCGATAAAAACTAACTCAAATATATATATCTTGCTCAGATACATTTGTAAAACGTCTAGATTCTCCATTCTTTCCTTATTCAAAATGGAGTTCATGTAATAAGTAGATTCAGTTAGAGATACTTTCACAGAAAGAAGACCAAAACATCCCTGATCTGGAAAAACAAATTTAAAGTACTGTCTATATCCCTTATGAATCAACAGGTAGAGATTTTTAAACACCTGATAATATACTTTCTGATGTACATTTTCTTAGAATTGCAAACACTTCTGCATCTGTTACATGTGCAAACAGAGACAGCCAGGCTTTGCTCTAGGTAAGATATTGTATTAACATACATTTTGTCTTTCATCCATTCCAATTCAACTTAATTTCAATGAACAGAGGAAGAAGATGGGTTGAAATATACATTTCAGAATACAGATTTGCAGAATAGGATAAAATAGTGCAATACCAATCTCAGGATAAACACTCTTTGTCTTGAAGGAATAAGCATGAAAGCTGCTTCTCAAGGAAACTGGCACTAAACATTTGATGAATACACTATTTAAGCAAATGCCCAGTTGATCAGGGTATGATGCAGTTAAAATTTGCATCCAAACCCAAGTGAAGCCAACAAATAAAGAAAACCTTATGGACTCTTAAGAAAAAAAGGAAACATTTTTGGTTCAAAGGGGCTCAAAGACACTTCGCATATACAGGCTTAAATACCATTGATCAAAATTGTAGAACAATGTAACTCATTTATAAAGATAAATTCTTATTTATAAATTCTCTGTGAATCTGACAAACTCTGAAAATTAGAGATTAACTACTGCTACCGTTATTTCTTTTTCTACCACACATTGGAATCAACTTTTATGCAAGATTAAAAAAAAAAATATTAGGTGGTACTTGACCAGGCCAGGATTAAAAAAATAATGGTAACATATTATCAACAACAGAGCACACAATTGGCTGTGTTGGCTCAGACAGCAACACAACTGAATCACATCGACTTTATTATTCTAGAACAGATATTTTTCCCTAACCTTGCTCAAATCAGCAAAATATTATATTGTTACATTCTATTCTCAAGATATTTTTGCCAAGAATACATATCTCTATGAATGTGTTTACTGTTCACTGAAATGTTTCAGCATCCCACTGTCTAACCATTTTATTAATTTAAGATACAATTTCGTTCAGATCTTCAAATTTACATAAATCTTTTGACTCTCTAAAAAATAAGTGGGATGGTTACTTTGATGACATCAACATTAGCAAAATCTCATTTCCCCTCATTTCTAGCCTCTTCAGAAATCAAACATACTTAGCAAGAGAATTTTCGTGTTTGAAACATTAAGACTTTCATGGAATTAAAATCACAAAGAACTTCCAATGAACCACATATATGGAAGAAACTCATCTCAGCAGATCTAATAACTAATTTATAGAAATTCAGAGCCAGCCTGGGCAGCAGTATATTAAAAGCTATTGCCAATCACACACTTGCTATCATGCACTGAATAACAAGATATAATCTTTGAATTATATACGTACAAGATTTTTAATGACTAATCGAGTTACGTGGCCCAGCCAACAAATATTACATATTCACAATAAACATTCTGCCTTTATTAGCCTCTAATTAAATCAAGAGTGATCCATTGGCTCAGTTGTGTTAGTCATCTCAGCATCTTGACTATCCATCTCTTCAGGCTCCTCCACAGAATTTCCCTTTTGTGCTTTTGACCTTGTGGCAAATGCAGCTCCCAGTGCATCTGCCACACAGCCGTCAGTTGTTTCTGTATTCAAATTTTCAGTGCCACCAGTTAAAGAAAAAGATTCAGGCAAGCCAGTCTGAAGAGTCCCAGACGTTGCAGAAGAACTCACAACTTCTACTTTCCTTTGAGAAAGATCAGATGGAGACCGCTCTGTATTTTGATCCCGCAAGTGCTTGTCCATTGAAGCCTGAATAGAAGAAACCATTTCCTGCAATTTTTTTCGCTGGGCCTCAACCAAATCAGGATCAAGCTGCCTGCTGTCTCTCATTGTTGCTACTCCAGGAGCTATTCGAATAAGCTCACTGTTACTGGAAGCAGCTGTGAATGCAGGAGGCTCTGTTTTAGTGGAACTATTACTAAAGTCTGTCCCTGTATTATGCTTTCTTACAACTGGAGTTTCCCTAGCTTTTGGATCAAGGTGTGGGTTACCAGACGCAGTTCCTAGAGAATGCCCTTTTCCCTGAAAGGCAGTTACATTATGAAGCTGCTCAGATTTCTTTTTCACTACACCACCACTACCTAGTTTTAATAGTCCATGTGAAGGACTTGATTCCCTACTTCTTGTGGTAGCCTCTGCTCGAACCTGACTTACAGCCTCTTTAACTAAATCTTCAACATCAGGACCAATAGGGAAATGTCCTGCAGCATCCACACACAACTCCAGTCTATCTTCAGAAGCATTATAGACAAAGGTTTTGCCCGGCAGATGTGGAAAAGTACAATGCTTGCCATCAGCCATACCTAAAGAAGGGGAAAAGACATTTAACATATTAAAATCTTAAGGTATTAGCAAAAGTGTTGTAAAGACAATTATATTAGAAATAATGAATTTTCATAACAATTTACAGATAACTGTTTTCAAAACAAAATTTATTAGAGAAGAATTTATTCTATTACAAAAAAAGTACCACCACCATAGCCCTTAAAGTAGTTCTCCCAGGAGATGTTTTTTTTAAAAAATCAGTATCTTATTAGCAAAGTTAACAATAAAGCTTGAAACAAATAACTGAGCTATAAGAAAAACACAATGTAAACCAGTAAGGAAATACACTTTCAGTTACTAAAATTCATATTATAAACTTTGCCAAAATAACTGTAACTATAAAGGCAAAAAGAGGTATATCTATTAAATAACTTGTTACACAGGGTGTTGAACTAAAGATCAAAAGTAATTTTATCAAAACACAGAATACCACAATAAAAGGTATTTTCACAGTGTGCCATAAGTATATGTCTTTTGCAAATATAAAAAATATGAGCTTTCAAAACAAGATATTCCATAAAGTAGTAGTTGTGGGGCAAATTTAGGAAAACTAAGATTAATGCACTGTGACTTCAGTGTGAACTAACACTTGGTCATAGGAAATTAAAAAGACCTTATTCAATTAAATTCCTTTGAAATAACTCATTCCTTTCTGGTAGGCCAGAACTATCAGAGTTAGTCTGGGTTATGGATGCTCCTCACATGGCTCACTGCTATTTACTTCTCTTCTCATAGTCCATTAATGTAGCAGTAGAGGGTAAGAACCTTAAAGCAAGCTTCCCTTATTTTCTAGTCAAGGGACTGGTCTCACTATAGGATATTCCAAAATTTTACATTTCTTTTAGCCTAAGTATTAAAAAAAAGATTATATGTGTTTTACGCAATCCCCTAGCCTTAAACTTTAAATTTGTCACTCTAAGTACACTCTACGTACGTGACAAAATTTTCAAATTTTGTAAAATCACATACTTTCTATGTTTAAAAAAAGATGAAGTAAAGAACTTTTATTAATATATGGTACATAGGTGTATGTTTATGGCAAAATACAAAGGCAAAAAAGGGCAAAAGTAGTTATAAATGAATGAAAGGGCAAGGGCCATAGATATCCAAACAGGGAGATGATCAATAAACTCCAGAATGCTTTGTATAGGTATTTAGGCAGTCTCCAGTTTGGTTGGATATTAAAAATAGTTTCTTTCTCCCCCCAAAAAAGCTACAGTGGTTCTAATGTACTGCTTTGGGAATATTCCCAATAGCTAGAAAAAAGAACTCAACTGCGAATAAATCACCATTCATTAATTTCGAATAAACATTAATTTCAGTGATAAAGTATCAATTAATAAAAATCCAAGTAGAATTTCCTCTTGACACATTTTCAGCAGAGATAACTGATAAAAATAGACATGCCAATATTAAAGTCAGAGATATTGTCTAAATATTACTTTTCTGGACACATCCTGGAATCAGTTTATTGTCTACCAATCCCCCTCCTCAGAGATCTGTAAACTATGGCTCAGGAAACAAAGGTAGCAAAGAAGAGAATTTTGTAAGACCAGAATTCCCCAAGGCAAAGCTTTTAAACATCCATATCAATAGATAACTTCTGTTGGGCCTCACCATGTGCCAGGAACTGAAAAAGACTCTGAGGATTAAAAAATAAAATATAATAATTCTTAGAAGACACATACAAACAGATCATGAAAATATAATCAGGTAGATATAATGGTGGGTATATTATGTCTTATTTCACTTGATTCTTTGAGGGTTGTATGAAAAAAATACGCAAAGCGCATACATATTACAGTGCCTAATATAAATAAGGCAGTCAATAAGTTTTAACTACTAAATTAGATCAAAAAGGGTTTACAATTGTTTCCAGACTGCTACCGTTGTACTTTCTCTTGGTTATCCTTGGAAAGGGTCATACACAGTCCCACACGTTCATCACAGGATTATTTACAGTGAAACACTGGAAACAATATAAACTTTCAACAAGAAAGAAATGATTAAGTAAATTATGGCCTATATATTTGATGGAAATAATACGCAGCTATTAAAATTTACATAAATAAGAAAGCTATGATGCCTATTACAATCTTGCCTAAAACATGTATGTATAGGACAAATATTTTAAAATTACAGGTGTTTCCCATTTCTGTAGTTTCTAGACTTTCATACTGCTATGAAAAAACTATAAATTATATATTTAAAAATTAATGCAAATACTTTAAACACAATGCAAACACTGTTGTGATACCTTTAAGCATAATTGTTTAGGTTTTATATAACTCTGAATTTTAAGAATCAAGGCACATTAAAATTTCTACAACATATATCAACAATTCCATTACTCATATATGCCAAGACATGTATACTAGTATTTATAGCTACATTGTTCCTTATGTCCAAAAACTGGAAACTCCCCAAAAGTTCATCAGCAGAACAATGGATGAATTGTGTTTAAATGATACAACAGAATACTATGCAGCAGTGAAAATGAATGAACTATAGTTGTACTCATCAACAGGGATAAATTGGAAAATGTGTTGCATAAAAGAAGCAAGTTACAGAAGAATGTATACAGCATAATTCCATTTATGTTCAAACACAAGCAAAGCTGAATATTATATAGTTAAAGGATAAATATCCTTTAATAAGTGTTAAAACTAAATTTACCATTTATCTCTGCATTTACCACTGTACAAAGACCTGCAAGAAAACTTACATTTTAAGCTAATTAATTTTAAAATATTTTTCTACATATAAAAAGCAAGAATAGTAATAGTCCAGTTTAGTTATATTGGGCAATATTTCTACTCAAGTGCAGATATAACCATCTGTCTGTTAGGGTATATTGGGACAAAGTAAGAGAGGTATGTTCCTTTCCTGTTTTTGGAGGGTGAGGCTATATGCCTGGGGGTGAGGAAGGCTTCATATGCCTTTATTCTTTGACCACAGAATGTTGTAAAAGTAGAAAAATTTATCACAAATATTAGAAAATTGTATTTGGGAAGGTAAAATGATTTTCTGAGGATGACCTATTTCAAATGGCTGTGTTATAGTAAAAAGAACTTTAATTCTGCAAATAGCTAGAAATTTAATAACAACAACAATAAACATTTGCTAAGTATTTACTAGGTACCAGGCCCTTTGCTAACTGCTGTACATGCATGATTTCCTTTGTTCTCACAACAACCCTGACATTATCATACACACTTTACAAATAAAGAAATTGACATTTAGAAGTCACACAGAGTATAAATGATAGATCCAGAATTTGATCTCAGATGTTCTGGCTCCAAAGCTCTCAACTACGTTCTTATAAGGAAAAATACCACATGTAACATTTAAAAAATAAAACAACTCTATTGAGATAAAAGTCACATACAATTCACCCATTTTAAGTGTACATGCAACTTAATGGTTTTTAGCATATTCAAAGAATTGTGCAATCACTTTTAGAACATTTTAATCACCCCAAAAAGAAACCTTACCAGTCATTCCCCATTTCTTCCTCCCTACCTCATTCCCAGCTCTAGGAAACCACTGATTCACCTCTCTCTAGATGTGCTTATTCAGGACATTTCATTATGTCGTCTTTTATGACTGTCTTCTTTCACATAGCATAATGTTTTCAAGGTTCATCCATCATGTAACACGTACCAGTCCATCATTCCTTTTTAATGCCAAACAATATTCCACTATATAGACATACCATATTTTATTTATCCAATCATCAGTTGATAGACATTTGGGTTGCTTCCATTTTTGACTATTATGAATAATGCTACTATGAACATTTGTGTACAAGTTTCATGTGGACATATGTTTTCATTTATCTTCAGTATACAACTAAGAGTAGAATTGCTGGGTCATATAGTTAACTCTATGTTTAATCTTTTGAGGAACTGCCAGACTTGTTTTCCCAAGTTTTCCATTTTCCATTCCCACCAGCAGTGTATGAGGGTTTCAATTTCTCTACATTCTAGCCAACAGTTCTTATTATCTTACTTTTTGATTACAGCCATGCTCTTGGATATAAAGTACTATCTCACTGTGGTTTTGATTTGCATTTGCCTGATGACTAATGATGCTGAGCATCTTTTCAGACGCTTATTAATCATTCATATCTAAGGCCCCCAAACCCCGGGCCATGGACCAGCACTAGTCCGTGGCCTGTTAGGAACCAGGCCACACAGCAGGTGAGTGACAGGTGAGTGAGCAAAGCTTCATCTATACTTAAAACCACTCCCTACCGCTCACCATCCTCTCCCCACCACCACAAGTCTGTGGGAAAATGGTCTTCCATGAAACTGGTCCCTGGTGCCAAAAGGGTTGGGGACCACTGGTTTATATATTTTCTTTGGAGAAATGTATATTCAGATCCTTTGCCCATTTTTAATTGGGTTGTCTTTTTGTTGAGTTATAAGAGTTCTTTATAATCTAGATACAAATCTATTATCAGATACATGGTTTGCAAAAATTTTCTCCCATTCTATGGGTTATCTTTTTACTTAATGGTATCTTTAGCAGCACAAAAGTTTGCTTTTTATTTATCTACTTTTTTTTGTTGTTTGTGCTTTGGTGTCATATTTAAGGTTTTACCTAATCCAAGTTCAAGAAATTTTATGCCTATGTTTTCTTCAAAGAGTTTTCTAGTCTTTGATCAATTTTGAATTGATTTTGTATATGGTATGAAGCAGAGGTGAAACTTTGTTCTTTTGCACGTGGCTATTCAGTTGTCCCAGCACCATTTGTTGAAAAGACTATTCTTCTTTCCCTATTGAACTGTCTTAGCACCACAGCTAACACTTTAAAAATAATTTCAAACTGAGAACATAAAATTATTTAGAAAATAATCAAGATAGCCATCCCCATATCACCCCAACCCCAAACCCTTCCCACATATAAAAAACAACTGAGTGAAGTTATTTTCAGTTGCATGGAAGACAGCATATACTTACCCAAATTATTGGGAACCCCATAATCAATCCTAATTAAATACTAACTTTTAAAAATCACTAATTAGTATCAATATCTTTCAGAAAGTAAAATGAAATAAAAGATAAAAAGTTAAGAAGGGATGCAAAAAAAAAGGGGAAGGGATGCTTACAGAGAAATTTATATCCTTAAATGCTTATATTAAAAAACTAAAATTTATAATCAATAAACTGATCTTCTATTTAAAGAAACTAGAAGGAAAAGAGCAAATTAAACCCAAAGCAAGCATAAGGAATGAAAAAATAAAGATAAAAGCAGAAAGCCGGGCGCGGTGGCTCACGTCTATAATCCTAGCACTGTGGTAGGCTGAGGTAGGTGGATCGCTCAAGGTCAGGAGTTCAAAACCAGCCTGAGCAAGAGCAAGACCCTGTCTCTACTAAAAAGAGAAAGATATTAATTGGCCAACTAAAAATATATGGAAAAAAAATTAGCCAGGCATGGTGGCGCATGCCTGTAGTCCTAGCTACTTGGGAGGCTGAGGCAGAAGGATTGCTTGAGCCCAGGAGTTTGAGGTTGCTGTGAGCTAGGCTGATGCCATGGCACTCTAGCCTGGGCAATAGAATGAGACTCTGTCTCAAAAAAAAAAAAGATAAAAGCAGAAATCAATAAAACTGAAACCATAAAAACAACGAAGAAAAAATCGTTTCTTTAAAAAGATCGATAAAATTTATAAACCATTAGCCAGACTGGTCAGCAGCAGCAGCAACAACCACAACAAAAAAAAACAAAAGGAGGCACAAATTGCCAAAATCATAAATGAAAGAGCTATAGATTCTACAGATACTAAAAGGAAAATAAGGGAATATCATAAGCAACTTTATGCCAATGAATTTGATAACTTGGATGAAATGGACAGATTTCTTGAAAGACAAACTAACAAAGCTTACTCAAGAAGAAACAAGTAACGTTAAGAGTATTCTGCTAAAGAAATTAAATTTGTAGTTAAAAACTGCCCAAAGAAAACTCTAACCAAAGATGGCTTCACTGGTGAATTCTACCAGTTAAGAAAGAGATAATATCAAAACTATTACAAAAATCTACCAGAAAATAGAAAAGAAGGGAATACTTCCCAATTCTATTTTATGAAGCCAATATTAAACTAAACAGTCATTACAAGAAAACTACAGACCATTATCCCTGAAGAACACAGTCATAAAAACTCAATAAAATATTAGTGAATTAAACCCAGCATGCAAAATTGGTTCAACATTCAAAAATCAATGTAATTCACCCTTCTCAACAGACTAAGAGAAAAACCACTTGATCATCTCAATAGATATAGAAAAAGCACGTTACAAATTGAACATTCACTCACAATATAAACTCTCAGCAACCCTAAGAACAGAAGGGAATGTCTTCAACCTATAAAGAGTACCTCTGAAAAACCTACAGGTTGAATACTTCCCTGCAAGATAAGGAAAAAGGCAATAATGCTAGCTCTCACTGCTTCTATTCAACATTAAACTGAAGGTCCTAGCCATTTCAACATGGCAAGAAAAAGACATTAAGGGCATAAATATTGAAAAAGAAGAAATAAAACTCTTTTATTTCCAAAAGACATGATGACTTACATAGACAATCTCAAAAGAATCTGCTGAAAAGTTGCTAAAACTAATGTTATTTTAGCGAGGTCACAGAGTACAAGGTCAATATATAAAAATTAATTTTATTTCTACACATTAGTAATGAATAGTAGAAAATCAGAATTTTAAAAAAGCATATTTTACAATAGCATCCAAAAATATGAAATGTTTAGAAATAAATCTAACAAAGTATGTGCAAAACTGTATGCTATAAATTACAAAATTTTGATGAAAGAAATTAAAGACAAATCAATGAAGAAATGTAACATTTTCCTGAATCGAAAGTCTCAATTTCGTCAAGATATATACAATCTGATCTATACAGATGCTATTGAACGTATGATGGGACTACATCCCAATAAATTCATCGTAAGTCGAATACGCATTTAATGCCCTGATAAACCCATTCTAAAAGACTAAACCCATTCTAAAATCCATTCTAAAGTCGAAAAATCCAAGTCAAACCATCATCAATCAGGGACCATCCCAGCAGACATTTTTGTAGAATATTGACAAGCTGATTCTAAAATTTATATGGATAAACAAAGGACTCAGAATATCCAAAACAATTTTGAGAAAGAATAAAGATGGAGGATTCACACTGACTTCAAGAATTACTACAAAGATATAATAATCAAGATGTGGTACTGGCTAAAGGAGAGACATATATATAGATCAACAAAACGAAAAAAAAAGATTCTAGAATTAGACCCACACATATATGGTCAATTGATATTTAAAAAAATAACTTTACTAAGCTGTATTTTGTATATTATGTAATTCACCCTTTTCAAGTGTACAATTTTCTCTCTGGTGGTCTAGTGGTTAGGATATGGCAATCCCAAGTGTACAATTTTTGGTCAATTGATTTTTGACAAAAGTACCAAAGTAATTCAATGGATAAAGTATAGCGTTTTCAACAAATGGTGCCTGGAACAACTGGATATCCATACATTTAAAAAATGAACCTTGACTCATACCTTGCAGCATATTAAAAAATCAACTCAAAATGGATCATAAACCTAACATAAATATATATAGATATATATAACCTAAAACTATAAAACTCCTAGAAGAAAACAGAGTACATTTTTTTGTGTCCTTGGATTAGGCAAAGGTTTCTTAGATAGGACACAAAATGCTTGAACCATAAAAGAAAAAATTGTTAAACCGGACTTGAGGAGTAAAAACATGTATGTCCACACAAAGATCTGTAAACAAATGTTTACAGTGCCTTTATTCACAGTTGCCAAAAACTGAAAACAGCCCAAATATCCTTTAATTAGTTAGGGATTTTTAAAAATGTGATACATCTATGTAACAGAATACTACTCAGCAATAAAAAGGGATAAATTATTATACTAATACATGCAACAAGACAACAATGTTAAAACATAATTAGGTTGCTTGACATTCTATGCTGAAAAAGAAAGAAAAAAAACATAATCAGGCACATTTTTTTCTGTGAAGGGCAACATTTGTGGATCATACGGTTTCTTTCACCACCAACTATTCAACACTGCCACTGTAGTGCAAAAGTAGCCATAGACAGTATGTAAACATGTATGGCTATGTTCCAATAAAACCTTATATACAACAACAGGCAGCAGACCTGATATGCCCACAGGTCATCGTTTGGCAATTCCTGTGCTAAATCAAAGAAACCAGACACAAAAGGTCATACTGTATGATTTCATTTACATAGTAATATGAAAAAGACAAACATAAGGACAGAAATCAAATCATTGGTTGCCAGGGCCTACAAGTAAAGGAGGGGTTGACTAGAAAGGGGCACAAGGCAACTTTTTGGAGTGATGGAAACATACATCTTGATGGTGGTGGTGGTTACATGACTGTATATGTTTGTCAAAATTCATATATCTGTATACCTATAAAAAGGGTGAATTTTACTGTATATAAATTATCCCTCAATAATCCTGTCTTTAAAAAAGAAAGGCATTTTTTGTTCTCTGCTTCAAATAAACCATGAGAAGAAAACAATTTCTGAGACTCAAGGAAATTTAAACACTGACTGGATATTTGGTGATATAAAAAAATTATTATTCGTATTATTTAGGTATAATAATGGTAATGTGGTTATTTAAAAAAAAAAGAGGTGGGGCACAGTGACTCACACCTATAATCCCAACACTTTGGGAGGCTGAGGTGGGAGGATCACTTGAGGCTAGGAGCTTCAGACCAAGCTGGGCAACATAGCAAGAGCCCATCTCTAAAAAACTTTTTAAAAAAATTAGCTGGGTGTGGTGGTGCAGGCCTGTAGTCCTACCTACTCAGGAGGCTGGGGCAAGAGGATCACTTGAGCCCAGGAGTTCAAGACTGAAATGGCTATGATCATGCCACTGCACTCCAGCCTGGGCAACACAGCTATCTCAAAAAAAAAGAAACAAAGAAACAAAGAAAGAAAGAAAAAAGAGCTTACCTTTAGAATACATACTGAAGTTCAAAAGAGAAGGAAAAGAAAGAAAAGGAAATACGTACTGACATAATTAGGGATAATGAAATTATATCCCAGATCTACTTTAAAATTGTCCAGTTGAGGCCAGCCACAGTGGCTCACGCCTGTAATCCTAGCACTCTGGGAGACTGAGGTGGGAGGATTGCTTGAGCTCAGGAATTCAAGATCAGCCTGAGCAAGAGCGAGACCCTGTCTCTACTAAAAATAAAAAAAAATGAGGTAGGCTTAGTGGCACGTGCCTGTAGTCAGTCCCAGCTACTGAGAAGGCCTGAGGCAGGAAGATCGCTTGAGCCCAGGAGTTTGAGGTTGCAAGTGAGCTATGATGATGCCACTGCACTCTACCCAGGGCAACAAAGTAAGTCTCTGTATCAAAAAAACAAAAAAAAAACTGTCCAGTTGAGAAGGGGGTAGAGATGTACTGATAATTTGCTAAAGCTGGATGGTGGGTAAATGGAGTTCATTATGTTATTCTTGCTGCTTTTGTGTATGTCTGAGTATTTCTAAACAAAGTTAGAGGGTTTTTTTTTTTTTTTTAAAAAAAAAGAAGGAAAAAATTGTATGAGGAAGAGATGAAAACCACACAATAGAGATTATGAACTTAGTGTCTATGGAGGCCAGGTAGCTGAAATAACGAAATAATCCACAGTGATAAGTCTGGGGTCAAAAGCATTCATGTCATATCTCTGAAAAAATGTGTGCAGTCCAAACACATGCCCTGGCAACCTCTCTCTTTAGACTGTCAAACTCTGAAGATCTGACAGATATACACTTGCACATCAGTGTTTCTGTCTTTACAAACAATGCGGACACAATGTGAAAGAAACTAAATGTAAAATGAGCTGTTTCCTAAAACCCAGAAGTCAAGGAGCTATATGCTAATTATAGCTAAAACACAACAACAAAAATACATGATCTGGTTCTGGGGTAATAACTAGTATTAAACCCAAATCTGCTTCTAATTTCACAATTTGTCTTTAGTTGTTAAGAATCATACACATAACTTAAATGAGAAAAGAGGAGCAAGAAAGTGATAGGAGATTTACAGTACTATAGCAGAAGACACAGCTGACCATGTCAGGATAATAATCTATGTTAACTAGGCAAACTACTAAAAAAAATATATAAACCTAAATTTAACTTTGGAAATCCTTTTAATAGAATACTATCCAAACTTTCTAAATTTTACAATAGCTTGGGTAGAGATATTATTTAAGAATAAAATCAGAAATTAACTATACCCATGGTTTTCTTCATAATATTGTAGAATACACCACCCTGCTGAAACATGTGAGGAAGTCCCTTTGCATAAGACCATACATCTTCTCCTGTAAGACAAAAACAGATACAGTATTAGCAACAAACAAAAGAGTTACTACACTCATGGTTGCTTTAATAGGGATTAGCCTAGTGTAGAGATTACAAAGCAGAGCTAGTTCCTAAATGACTGAAACAGAGAGATGATATGGAGTGACAGAACTGGGCACACTAGAAAATGCATGGCCTATGTAAAGGTGGCAGCCACTCTGCCAAGGGCTGTCATGGAAGAGTGCGGGTCTGCTGTTTTAAGACTATGTGGCTTTTCAAGAAAAGCCAGAAACTCAAGTTTTTAATATGAATTCTCTCAATTTTTAAATGTAGGAATTAATTCAAAAATGAATTTAAAACTGTGTAAGTCAATACTGGGCAAACTAACCAAAATATATCTGAAGGCTCAATCTAGGCTCAAAAGAAACTCATTTGCAAACAATGGACTAGAATAGAAAAGGTTATAGAAAAGTATTTATTTTTTAAAAGTAAAATATAAAATTGTAAATTTTACATTTATGTTAAAACTAAGTAAAAATAAATGGAAGGAGCTAGGGCAAAAAATAAATAGGCAGACTGAAGATAAGTAATTAATGTTGTATTTTGTTGTTCTAAAGCTGACTTTTTTAAAATAAAAATTTAGGGGGGAAATAACTTGTCGAAGAGATTCAGAATAACCTTTAGAAGACCACAAAATATCCACAAGCAAATCACCATTTCACAAAACCATTTTTTCAAAAACATCTTTTGATGATGCCTATTTCAATAAAAAGTTTCAAATAAAAAGTTAAGAATGATAATCACTGTTGAAGAAGTTAATAAAGAATGGATGAAACATAAACGTTACTTCTGGTTTGTGGAACATATTTTTATTTGCTTCTTTATATTTTCTTTTCTTTTCTTTTCTTTTTTTTTTTTGAGACAGAGTCTCACTGTGTTGCCTGGGCTAGAGTGCTGTGGCGTCAGCCTAGCTCACAGCAACCTCAAACTCCTGGGCTCAAGCGATCCTTCTGCCTCATCCTCCCGAGTAGCTGAGACTACAGGCATGAGCCACCATGCCCGGCTAATTTTTTCTATATATTTTAGTTGGCCAATTAATTTCTTTCTATTTTCAGTAGAGTCGGGGTCTCGCTCTTGTTCAGGCTGGTCTCAAACTCCTGACCTCGAGTGATCCTCCCGCTTCGGCCTCCCAGAGTGCTAGGATTACAGGTGTGAGCCACCGCACCCGGTTATGTTTTATTTTCTAACTTGTTAATGTATTAAAAACAAACAAAAAAAAGTTAACTTTTATCTTTCCTACTAGAAGATTATACTGTTGGACCTGAGCTCTGAATAGCGGTGACTGATGATGCTAATTAACCACTATGTACCTACACTCTCTCAGAGTTCTAATCCCATCTCACACTCATAAACAGGAACATACATTTGGGCAGGAGTTGGCTAAAGTTATCCTTAATATACCAGTGTAAAGTATACACATATAAAAAGCCTTGGTCGGCACTTAAAAGTTTCAGTTAACCAGAACATATACTTACACATAAACACTTTACTTACTAATGATGCAATACTATTAGAATGGCTATATTTAAGGATGGGCACACACAAGTTTAATTTAAAATTTTGAATATTAGTGAGTCCCCAAATACATAAATCTTTTTAAAAACTTTTTTTGACATGCACGCACACACATGCATGCACACACAGACACCAAATACAGAGATCTTATCTCCTAATAGAAGCTCTAATTGCTGAAATGACCATTAAACTTCATTTGGATAAATTATTTCTATGGTGATAATCTTTCATTTAGTTATTGTCAGTGTTATCCTAAATGTACTTAGTATTTTCTAAAATATTTTAGGATAGCATTTATTTGGAAGATATATCAAAAAATTACATAGTAGCACTTAATTTTTTTGGTAAGAATTTAAACTGAGCTAGTCCAAAGATCTCAGCTGACTGTTCACAGTCAGTTACAGATGGATGGAACTCCTGTTCTACTCTGCGCCCTCCCCTCTCACTATTGTACTTGACTAGTCTTAAAAAAAAAAAAAAAAATCTGATCAGTGCCAAAATAGTGAACTCCTCGGAATTGACCACCTGAATAAGAATAATAACAAAATCACATTTCTTAGTACTTTACATACCTGACTATTTCTGTTTAAGCATACAGATCACTTACTCTACTGCAGTGTTTGTTAACCTTCTTTTCATTATCTCTGCATTAGGAGCCATTTTAGACATTATTTTCCTAATCCTCTCCAGCCCCCCATGACATCTGAATAACACTGATATACTATATATGTTTATGTACTGCACATATATCTTAGTTTTATACATTAACTAGAGTTAGATTTTTTCACCCTCCTTCCCCTAAGAACTGATTTTCACCCCCTTCAGAGCAATATGTTCCCAGTGCTCTATTGCTTTAGGGGAAAGATAAACACCATCTAAGCCTCTACAATCTACCAAGATCTGAGTGGGCCCTTTACACAGTTTCATTTACTCATCACAACTAAGCTCTACAGATAAGGAAATAAGCTCAGAGAGCTTAAATAACTCTCAAGATCACAAAGCAAGCAAGTAGCAGAGCCAGGATTTGAATTCTGTGTATTATTCCAAAGCTTATGCCAGTTCCATTGATATTAAACCTCTATTAAAGGTCAAATTGTGTTACAACAAATTTGACAGAACTATCCAGTCTTTTCTTGTAGAAATTCAAAGTATCAACAACTGGCTGGAGGGAAAAACAGGTGGATTATTTCCTTTGGTATACAAATACCCACAATGTTTGTTGGTAACAGAAAAAAAGCAAAGAATGAGATCAGGAAGCAGGGGTTGTGACACTTTGCACAAGTCCTCCACCAGTCTCATGTGGCTTCTCCACTGCAGTTCTCTCCATCCCTCCTACTATTGCCCTAAATCAGGCCTGTCTCCTGCCTGGATTACTGCCACTGCCTCACAACTGGTGTCCTCGCCAAATCCCTCCTCCATGTAGCCTTTAGAGCTAAACCTATAATGGTTCCCCAAAACCACATGGCAAAAGCCAAGTTCCTTTTTCATGGCATACAAGGTACTCTATGAGTTGGTCTTTGGCTGTCTCTCTTACCTCACATACCTTGCCTTTACTATTACAGAGCAGCACCACCAAACTGCTCCCGTTCCCTAAAGTACAATACTTGCTATGTAGTCTTTAAAACTCAATTTAGGTGTTACTTCCTCCAGGATTCTTCAGAGTGGTGGTTAGGTAGGTACCTTCCTTGATGCTCCTATGCATATGATGAATACAATAGCCCTTATCATAACTGCAGGTTAATTTAGTTTACTTTTCTGTTTCTCCTTCTAGACTGGAAGCTTTTCAGATTTAAGGAAAGGTCAGTGGCCTATCTGAATTTCTATTCCCAGGGCTTGGCACAGTGCTGAACAGACAGTAGTACTCTTAGTATTAGCCGAATGAATGTATAAAATGAATATTATGAATAAGGTTTTTCCTTTTAAACAATATCCAAACATAGTCCAGAAAAAACTTAATAGAAGCAGCATGATGACAACTGTTCTTCAATGTTGTATCTATAAAATATAACTAATGGTACAATCTGTTTTCTCTTCAAGAATCTAATAAAATCATAGCAAAAACAAAAGGAAAGAATTATTTTTCTACCATTTCATTAGAAAGCACACTCTTAGAGAACAGGAATAGTCTGGTAAAGTCTCTAGCTAATAGTATGTTAATTCATATTTTTGTTATCTCCAATTAACTTACTTGACTTATAATTCAACTGTTTCTTCATAGCACAATAGTAAAATACTTCTATTCAATGTACTGTGCATATAAATGTAGAAAAAGCCTAAACTACCACAGATAACCTCTGTTCACAAACTTTCCTCCACAAATCCTTCCTCCTCATAGCCTTACATTCTTCTACCTGAACAGTGGTATATATGGCAGTGGTATTATGGAAGGTTTTTCTAGTGATTTATCTAATTTTTTTCTATTTAATATGAAGTAATTTTTAATTTTTGAAATGTATATTAAAATGAATCACCTTTAAAAATATTTTTTTCTAACTTTTTCTAGTAATAAAGTCATGGGGTTAAACGTGAGTTTAAAAAAAGTCATTACTCCCATTTTCTAACTTTAAATATTTAAAAAGGCAAGTTGGGCCAGGCACAGTGGCTCATGCCTGTACTCGTAGCAGTTTGAGAGGCTGAGGCCAGAGGATCACTTGAGGCCAGGAGTTTGAGACCAGCCTGAGCAACAAAGGGAGACCCTGTCTCTACAAAAAATAGAAAAAATCGGCCGGGCGTGGTGGCTCACGCCTGTAATCCTAGCACTCTGGGAGGCCGAGGCGGGTGGATAGCTCAAGGTCAGGAGTTCGAGACCAGCCTGAGCAAGAGCGAGACCCCGTCTCTATTATAAATAGAAAGAAATTAATTGGACAACTAAAA